>VMDO01005377.1:67652-112697 GCA_007922755.1 Pedetes capensis | reverse complement strand
ATTGATGCTTTTGAATTGTGGTGCTGGAGACGTCTATTGAATATACCATGGACTGCCAAAAGAACCAACAGATCTGTCCTAGAAGAGGTACAACCAGAGTGCTCCTTGGAAGCAAAAATGGTCAAACTGCGTCTTACATATTTCGGACATGTAGTCAGGAGAGAACAATCCCTGGAGAAGGACATCATGTTTGGAAGAGAGGCAGGTCAACGGAAAAGAGGAAAACCCTCCACCAGATGGATTAACACAGTGTCTGCAACAATGGGCTTAAACATAAATAAGATGGTTTGCCTGGCACAGAATCGGCAAGTGTTTTGATCTGCCGTACATAGGGTCGCTATGAGTCGGACTCGACGGCACCTAACAACAACAACAAATTGCTTACATTGGGCTGGGATTTAGCTCAGTTGGGAGAGCGCTACTCTTCAGTCTCTGAGGTTCCAAGTTCGATTCCCAGCACTGCAAAAGTGGGAAAAAGACATGGCAATCCACTCCTGAGGCAATCCAGAAACAATCAGCCGTTGAAAACCCTATGAGGGTCGCTATGAGTCAGACAATGACTCCATGGCACCTAACAACAACAACAATTGCTTACATTATGGCCCGAAGTCTACCTCCTGTCTATAACAATATTGTCTTCCTCAAAACCAGTCCCTGGTCCCAAAATGGTTGGAGACCACTGATCGATGATCTTAACTGACACCTCATATTTGCCAGGCTGTATTTTCTGAAATCCCCATGTAGCCTCATTTTTTTGTAGTTCAGAAAAACAGATATTACCATGTGGCGTATTCCCAGAGAGTTCACTAGTCACGCTGATGACATCACGGAATGTAGACCTTTCTGCTCACCAAACCCTGAAGGAATTCATGAATAATGTGAGCTAATTGGGATCCCCTTCCATCCTGCTGAACTGTGTAGGGCATAGAAAAGACTCACTTTGGCCAAGAGTGATCTGGGTTCTAGCGGTCTGTAGAGGTTCACTTTCTTTATAGATATTGTTTTTCCACGTGATTGCTGTGATGGAATTATCCCTACTCCACGTCACCCAAAAGAGAATTAGCCTAATGCAATAATAAATACCTTGCTGCTTAAACCGCCTTTTAAAAAGAAGAAAACATGCATTTGGAAGAAAATGTACCCATCTGTACATTTCTAGCCTGTCTCTGTTCTCCGTTATGTTTTGAGGTTGCTGACATTACTTTTGTCAATTTGTATATTTGTGGATATAAGTTGTCTGGAGGTGGCTACTTGAATTTATTTCAAATGACTAGGCACTTTCTCATGACTTTATTATCTTAGATATCAAATTTTTTCTTGGTGATATATGTTATACTTTTAAAATACGCCATGGCAGAGAAGACAGAAACAAAAGAAGAGCTATGTAGTACATCATGTTTAAGCTCTTTTTTTCCTCTTTTATTAATTTCTTTGCTGTCACTAAAGCTAAAAAAATTCCTCTAGGTTTTCTTAACTTTTTCTTAACATTTTCCCTAAGTCTTAGATCATTCAGTCTTCTCACACCTTTTTCCTTTTATTCTTCTTTTTCCTCCCCCTCTAGGGATTGAACCTAGGACTTCACACATGCTAAACATGTACTTGACCACTGAGCTACATTGCCAGACCCTAGCTTTTGATTTTAGAAGTGATTATATGTCTAACATATCGTGCTCATTTTTAGAGGTTTCTTTTCTTTTTTTTTTTTTTTTTTTTGGCGGTACTGGGGGTTGAACCCAGGGCCTTGCACCTACATGCTCTGCAAGTGCTGGACCACTGAGCTGCACTCCCAGCCCATTTTTTTACTTTTTTGAGACAGGGTCTCGCTAAATTATGCAGACTGCCTCTGGTCTCGAACTTGCGATCTTCCTGCCTCTGCCTCCTAAAATGCTGGGATTACAGGCACGTGCCACCACGCCTGGCTATTTTTAGAGGTTTCTACATAAAGTTTGTTAAAAATACTAACGTTTCCATGAGTTTTGTTTTGAAGTGTTTTCCCAAATTGTAAGGAATGTATGACACTCTCTTTCTCTTTCTGTGCTCATGTGTCCCAATATGACTTATGTCTGGTTGAAATTATTAACCAGTTCCATTGTGCTGGCCAGAATTAAACCAAAAATAACTGTTTGGTTCTTTTAAGTTCTTTTTCTTAGTCTCCCTTTCCTCCTTTTCTCTTCTTTTCTTTTCTTTTTTTTTTTTTTTTTTCTGGTACTTGGAGACTTGAACCCAGGGCCTCACACCTACTTTGCAAGTGCTCTACCCTTGGCTGCACCCCCAGCCCATTTTTTATTTTTTATTTTTGACTCAGTGTCTCACTAAGTTGTACAGGCTGCCTCTGGCTTCAAACGTGTTAATTCTCCTGGCTCCCCCTCCTAAGTCGCTGGAATTACAGGCATTTGCCACGGAGCCACACATCATTCTATTATTTTCTCTGTCACTTACTCCTGGAGCTCGGTTTGCTCTGAATAAGCTGAGGATGCAGTTACCGTTCAGGCTGGTGGAATGTGGTTTTTACTACATTTGGGAGTGAATGTTTAAGCTCCCCCAGCTGCTACTGGACAGCGTTAGGAAATGCTACTGTTTTCAGAACCAACGGGGCAGCACATTGAAATGTCAACATTTCCTTCTACTTACAACTTAAGACCTTCCACCTTTGCAACAGTCACACTCTGCAGGCCCACACCATCCCTCCTTCCCCTTTTGAGCTATCTCCCTGTCTATACTCAACATTGAATGTTAATACACTTAATAGTCTAATCTCACCTACATATAAGTATGCACACATACTCACATCAACACTTTTAATCTTCAGAAAGAGAAAAGATAAAAAGGCCAAGGGGAACACCGAAGGAGGAGGAGTCTGGCCTGAGGGAACAGGGCTGCTGGCCCACCTCCACCAGGACTTGCTGGGAGGGTTTTCCCCTTCATGAAGGTGGATGGGCCTGTCATTTGCCCTTGGGAATGGTGTTCATTTTTCTAACAGCTGCCTACTGCTGGACGCCCAGTCTGTGAGGGTTTTCCCTCTATGTAGAAAAGTGGTCCTTTTGAAGTGTTGCCCACTAGTTCTGGCATGCTCACCACTCTGTCACTTAAATAAGCAAAGCCGATAGAGAAAAAGAAATAGGAAAGTGAGCAAACAAAGATGTTAGATTTCCTCCATTTCCAACTTATCTTTCTAGAAGACCTGTTTGAGGACTGCTTCCTGTCACCAAGTTGTGAGCATTTGCCTTGAACATGAACACTCAGAAAGAAGAATTACAGGACCGGTCCATCGTCAGAATAGCAGCTCATTTACCAGACCTCATTGTCTACGGGAATTTCTCTCCAGAGAAACCCTCTGTGAAATACTTTGATGGAGTCTTGATGTTTGTTGATATTTCAGGCAAGTGCAAAAGGGATGTTTGTTTAATGGTGAGCAAGGGCTGGGATTTAGCTCAGTGGGTAGAGCGCTGCGATGCAGTCTCTGAGGTCCCGAGTTCAATTCCCAGCACCACAAAAGTGGGAGAAGCACCTGGCAATCCACTCCCAAGGCAATCCCGAAACAGCCATTGAAAACCCTATGAGGGTCACTATGAGTCGGACATGACTCGATGGCACCTAACAACAACAAGTGGGCTCACAGCAGAATTCACATGCGGGAAGCCAGTGTGGTGGTAATTCCAGGACTTTGGAGGCTGAGGTAGGAGGATTGACTCAAGTTGGAGGCCAGCCTGGTCTTTGTAGCAAGTTCCAGACCAGCCTGGGCTACACAGCAAGAGCCTGTCTCAAAAACAAAGCCAGCCAAACAAACAGCAAGAACAGCAACAAAAACCCACGCAGAGTTGATTGCAGATTGGGGACGTCATTTTCAAACTCTGGGCTACTACAGCAGATATTCTCCAGTGAGAACATAGAAGGGCAGGACTAACCCAAGGACCTGGCTCTCTCCCATCTTCCCTTCTCCCAGCCTCTAGTCCTGGGCATGTCTTTAAGATGCCCAAGTCTGCACACCTGGAACTCTCAGCTCCAGTGTCTCTGCCCCAGCTTTCCCACCTCATCTCCTAAGTCCCACACATGTTCCTGACAAAATTGACTTCAGGAAATGATCTCCCTAGACGTTTGCTTTTGTTTTGTTTTGTTTTGAGACAGAATCTCACCATGTAGTTCAGGTTGGCTTTGAACTCATGACCCTTCTGCCTCAGCCTCACAAGTGCTGGGATTATAGGGTGGACCACCATGCCTGGCCTCATGTTTACAGTTTTTGTTTTTGTTTTCTTTCCAGTACTAGGGGATTGAACCCAGGGTCCCACACTTGCTTTCGAAGCACTCTACCACTGAGTTGTACCCTCAGCCCATTTTTTACATTTTATTTTGAAACAGGGTCTCTCTAAATTACAGAGGCTGCCTCTACTCTTGAACTTGCAATCCTCCTGCCTCTGCTTCCCAAGTGGCTGGAATCACAGATGTGTGCCACTGTGCCCGGCATGTTTACACCTTAATAGCAAACTTATTACCTCTTCAGAAGAGTTAGCAATGTGTGTATTTTTATTACCATGGAATTAAAAGTTCTATTCTCTAGAGAACTGCAGCTGGAAAAAAAGATATGCCTTTCCCTGACCCTAAAATATAAACACAGACAGAGGCGGCTGTATGTCTGACCCTTGACCAGCCACAAAGATCATTAAGAAGAAACTCCAGCACTTCCTAGAAGCTGAGCCCAGGGTGGTCCAGCATAGCCCTCTGTGTCTCTGCTTGGTTCTTTCAAGCAGCCAAGGAAACCAGCTACACATTTATTCCAGGTTTTACTGCAATGACAGAGAAGTTCAGCACAGCCATGTACATGGACAGAGGGGCTGAGCAGTTGGTGGAGATCCTCAACTACTACATAAGTGCAATAGTGGAGAGTAAGTGTTTTTGTGGGGTTCTGACCTGAGACTATTTCCAGTCTCTGCTCTTCTTTCTGTTTTTGTTGTTAATAACCTAGAATAATCACTCTGCATTCTTCGTATTCCTCAGGAAATGTGTGTGAAACCAATCTCTTTGCAGTTTGCTGTAGTACAACTGAAGGAATAGAATCAAATCTCACTAATACAGATTCCTTGAGGAGATGGGTGACTTGGGCTAATTAAAGTGCTAGAGAGCCAGGCGTGGGAGCATGTGCCTATGATCCTGGCACTCGGGATGCTGATGCAGGAGGATCAACTTGAGTTTGAGGCCAGCCTGGGACCCTGTCTCAAAACAAGAAATAACAAAACAACAACAACAGAACAAAACAGCTAGAATACAGATTGCTTTTCAAAGAACTGTAGTAGTAGCAATACTTTTAGTTATACTCAGTATGTTCAAATATGTTTTAAAAGCTAGCATCCATATACCCCAAACACAGAGCTTGTTTTATGAATAGACATGCATGATTTATACCAGTCATTTGTCTCCTAATGACAGATTCTGAAGCCCTCTCTTCTTCTTCTTTTTTTTTTTTTTTTTTTTTTGAGGTCCTGGGGGTTGAACCCAGGGCCTCACACTTGCATGTTTTACAAGTGCTGTACCAGTGAGCTCCAACTGCCACCCCCCAACCCATTTTTTTGCTTTTTTGAGACAGGGTATCGCTAAATTACATGGACTGCCTCTGGACTCAAACTTGCCATCCTCCTGCCTCTGCCACTAGAGCCACTGGGATTACAGGCATGCACCACTGCACCGGGTTTGTGAAGCCCTTTCAGCTGATTGAAAAGCTGGTCCCCTTTCAACCTCTTCTTCCCATCTCGTTTGCACTATTATTTTGAACTACTCATAAAGAAAAGGATTTACTCTATTAAAGTAAACTCTGGGCCTACTGTTTGATCAGGATCTAAGTTCTTTAGTGGGCTGGGATTTAACTCAGTTGGTATAGTACTGCTCTATGCCCTCTGAGTCCCTGGGTTCAATCTCTAGCTCTGCAAAAAATGGGAAAAGGACATGACAGCCCACTCCCAGAAAAATCCTGAAACAATCCACCATTGAATACCCTATGAATAGCAGCAAAGTGCCAGGCATGGCACATTGTCAGGGAGTGTTTTTTCTGTTGTACGTAAGGTCGCTATCAGTTGGACCCAACTAGACCGCATCTAACAACAACAAAGTTCTTTAGTAATATCTTAATATTCCACTAGATGAAATACCATCCTCCTTAAAAGCAGAAATGGTACCTAATTCCTTTGTGCATCCCTTTCAGCATAATAGGAATTCAACAAATTTGTGATGATGTATAACTATGAGGAAAAAAATGTCCATTTATGGCTTGGAGGTGTGGCTCAGAGGCAGAGCACTTGCCAAGCATGCACAAGACCCTGTGTTCATCCCCAGCACCAAAAGCAAACACACAGAAATGTCCATTTATACTGTAAAGTCTAAATTTTAAAATGCCAGATGGTACCAAACAAAGCCCAAGGTACCTATGGTTGTGATTTCCCCTCTTCCTGACTTCTACTCTGGGGGAGTCCTGTTCCTCATCCATCTGCCCACATTCTCTCAGGCCCCAGCCTATAGAAAGCATTCCATTGTCACAGGAGGAGTACAACTTCCCCCAGGCCTCATGGGAAACCCCACTTTCCTGCCTCCTGAAATGGAGCACAGACACAATCTGGTTCAGCATGCTCATCCCACAGTTAGGAAACAGGCCCAAATGGAGTTAGGGAGATGACATCTTCAGTATGTCTATTTTCTGAATCACTGTTCTCCCAACCCCACTTCTATTCTATTAATGAGGAAGAAATTCTAGCTTGAAGGGATCAGAGTTAGATTTAACTTATTTTCTTTTTCTTCTCAGAAGTGTTAATTTTTGGAGGAGACATCCTAAAATTTGCAGGTATGGAGGCCAAATGAGATGGGAGGGGTGGGCATGGAGTCCTAAAGAGCCTGTGCTCTGCCAGAGCCCACAGCTCAGAGAGTCATGGCCGAGGGATGGATTGAGGGATACGTGAAGAGTCAGTGTATGTACAGAGAGTGTACAAATGTGCTGCTCCCCAGGGCAGCCCAGAATCCCCAGTGTGTCTCTCTCTCAAAGGTGATGCGCTGCTAGCCCTGTGGAAGGTGGAGCGAAAGCAACTGAAAAACATTATCACAGTGGTAATTAAATGCAGCCTGGAGATCCATGGGTTGTTTGAGACGAAGGAGGCTGAAGAAGGCCTAGATATAGATATCCGTGTCAAGATAGGTAAGCATTTGAGAAAGAACAAGTATTGCAGCCATTGGGACCTGGAGCCTCAATCCTGGCTCATGTCTCTCCTACAGAGAACCCCCTGGAACATCACACTTTGACATTTGGAACCAGGCTGACTAGAACATGAAGTAGTTTCCTCACTTACCAGTGAAGAAAATTTGAGTGAAAACTGAGCATGATAGTGCACGCCTATAATCCTAGCAACTCAGGAGGTGGAGGAAGGAGGATCACAAGTTTGAGGCCAGAGGCAGCCTGCATAATTTAGCAAGACCCTGTCTAGAGATAAAAAACAAAAAAGGGGCTGTTGGGGGCAGCTCAGTGGTAGAGCGCTTGCAAAGCGTGCACAAGGCCCTGGGTTCACCGCAGTACTGGGGGCCCTGCTCCCCGCTCCAGTACTCAGAAAAAAGAAAAGAAAATCTGAGCTGATCATGATATCTACCTAATAGGCTATTACAAGAGTAAATTCATTCATATAGGACTTAGCACATAGTAACCACTGAACAAAATAATCTTTATTACTATTATGACTACTATTATTCTATCTTGATACTTCTCATTTGTGTAGCATTAAGTACAATAGAGAGTCATTGTCATTACAAGGATTCAGCAGTGACATGAGACTGATCATCCCCTACATCATAAGAATGATGTGCAAGAAAAGCTGAAGAGTTAAGCCTGCAACACAGCTCCAGTTTTATACAGGGCTTATTAAGGTGATACACACCATATGTTAACAACCACATGCATTTCCATATTGCATTGAAGATATTATACACATTATGTCATTTTCATTTCATTTCACAGTCCTGAGGTATAGAAATCATTTTACTCTTTTCATAGATGAGGAACAAGATTCTGAGAGGTCTAAATTGTTAGTGGGGAAAGGCAGGGAGCAGGTCTGGAAAAGTGAGCACAGGTCTACAGCATGAGTCGTGAGGCTGGCCCAACAATCACTTCCCCTTCCCTGGCAGCAGACACCTCGATTCATCTTGACTTTCCCCATATAAAAGAATTCATATAAGACACAGAAAAAATAGAGTAAGTTTATTAAAGTTAGAGAATATATAGAGAGGCTACACCTTTGAGATATGAAGGCAGGCAGTAAAGGGCTACTGCTGCCTTGAGTTCAGATGGGGTGTGATCTTTATACTGGAATTTGAGCCTTCAGTGGAAGGGAAGAAATGTTTACCCTGGGGTTCGTGCCTGGAATGGGTTAATGGATTCACAGTGTCTTCAAGGACTGTGCTCAGAGTCAGACCTTTCAAAAGGTTATAGAAATCCAGGCAGCTCCTGGTCTTGATAAAGGAGCAGAGTCCACTAAACAATGTCCTGTTCAATTGCTGGGGGTGATGCCCATCTCACAGTCTTCTCATCCTTCCTGGATGAATGTACAAGTGAGGAGTGATTTTAATTCTGTTTCTGTTTAGTGAGTATGCTGTTTTTAAGGTTATTATCTATCCGGGAAGCATGGACCACCAGACCTGGCTGGCTGCAGAGCCCTCTATTTCCTTTCTTTCTGCCTATTATCCTCTAACATAAATGATAAATAACAGCTAGAGCTATGGTTGGTGCTGTTGGTGTTAGCTTCTGCCTAAATAAGCTGTAAAACTTAGAAGTCTCAAGTGTCAGAGCTGATGGGATCATCAGAGGTTATCCAGTTAACTGTTTCTCAACCTTCCTTATCCTATGCCCCTTTTTACTGTTTTAAAAAGTTTCCAAATAAATTAAATATATTGTTGAGAAAAATAATTCATTATAATACTGAATGTTAAACTGGGCACAGTGGTACATGCCTGTAAATCCAGTGACTCAAGAGGCTGAGGTAGGAGGATTGAGAGTTCGAGGCCAGAGGCACCTGCGTAACTTAGTGAGACCTTGTCTCAAGATAAAAAATTTAAGAAGAGTTGAGGTGCTGCTCAGTGGTAGAGCATAAGGCCTTGAGTTCAATCCCCCACTACTGGGGGAGAAAACAAAAAGCCTGAATGTTCTTTCCAACTCAGCGTTCAGGGAGGGTGATGTAATATCCTTCTCGAGAATGATAGTAAACAAACCCTCATGTGCATGCCAAGTGGCTGGTGCAGAGGTGGCTTCCAGTGTCTTTCTCCTCAGCACCAGCGTATCAGATGGAAAACAAACCATATATAGTAGCAGGGGAACATAGCATTGACAGATGGGTGCAGCAGAGAGCAAAGATGGGAAATAAACTTTGTTTATACTCATTATGCCTGTAGCCATAGCCCTGTGGCATCTGATCTCATCAGATCTCAGAAGCTAAGCAGGGTCAGGCCTGGTTAGTACCTGGATGGGAGACTGTCTGGGAACACCAGAAGCTGTAGGCTTGGGAGAAGGACCTGGCAACCCCCTCCCAACAATCAATCTGCCATTAAAAACCCTATGAACAGCAGAGAAGCACTGACAATAGTGTTTCCCCTGTTGTACAGAAGGTCGCTATGAGTTGGATACCGACTCAGACAGCACCTAACAACAACAACAACATACTCATTACAGTCATGTAAAAGAACTAGGTATCATTTTTAGTCCATTTATATATCTACTTCACCTACCAGTCAGATTTCACAGCATCTGTTTTCTCTAAACCCGTCATCTCTCAACTTAAAACAATTACAGGAAGGATTGTTGGAAAGGGACACATGACCATCACATGCCTACTTCTTTTCCCTCACCCTCTGGCTGTTGTCTTAAACTAGCCTCTAAGATTTCTTTTTAGTTTAAGCATCAATCTCTGATACAATGAAAGCCTTCCCTAAACAGTAATTATTAAAGTTGTTTTCTGCTGCCCTTCAGTATAAATAAAAAACAAAGTCAAAATAACTTTGGGGATTGATAGGGCCATCTAGCAAAAGAAATGTTGCAGAAAGAGGAGGACTAGTGGCTGAATGTTCTAGCTTCGAGAGGAGGGGCACTTTTGAAGGCCAGGGCCTGGAAGAGGCTTCTCTGATTCCTCTGAAAGATTTTAGAAATGAAATTTTGCTTTGAGGTTATATAGTCAAACCAAGATTCTGAGTGTTTCAGGAGCCCATGCTGCTGGGGAATAAACCAGAACTTCTTGTGCAAACCAGTTGCTTGCCTTCTTGCCAGGACTGGCTGCCGGCCATATCACCATGTTGGTCTTTGGAGATGAAAGACACAACTATTTTCTGGTGACTGGCCAGGCAGTGGATGACGTACGCTTTGCCCAGAACATGGCCCAGATGAATGATGTCATTCTGTCCCCAAACTGCTGGCAGCTCTGCGACCGGAGCATGATTGAAATTGAGAGGATTCCAGATCAGAGGGCAGTTAAGGTAGGTGCGATGCTGCTGGCCTGCGTAAGTCCTGCCAGTCTCTGCCAGACGGTCAATTCTATGAAGCTGCTGGACTGGAGGTGGGGTGGGGTCACCCTGGCTAGGATAAGGAGCCTTTAGTCCAGGACATCACCTCTGGAGGAGCCAAGTCTGGGAAGCTCAAGGAGGAAATGATTAGGCTTTTTTGTGGGTAACGAAGGGTCTGGAATTTGGGTATTGAGGGGAAGGGAAACCAGCGTGCATAGTAACCTTGCTTGAGGAAAAGGAAGGATTTGCTCGTTATTTCCAAGGAACAGAGGGGGGGTCATTTCCAGGGCTGTTATTGGCCCTCATATTTACTACCCAGCACCCTCCTAACCCAGGGTGGAGTGTCCATCAGTTATTTTGTTGAATGTCCTTCCGCTTCATTTTGCCTGATGTTTTCTCTTTGTTGGACTGTTTCTGCATTTTGGAGGGGACAGGATACAACAGAAATGAGTTTATGCCATTCTCAGTGTGTCATATGATGGAGTTCATGGGGGGGGGGTGTTGTTTTGTTTTGTTTCTGATGCTAGGGTTCCAACCTAGGATCTTACACATGCTAGGCAAGCTCTCTGCTACGGAGCTACATTCCCAGCCCTTGGATGTTTTGGAGACTGGGTATCACTACGTAGCCCAAGCTGATATGGACTTGCTGTGTAGCCCAGGCTGGCCTTGAACTTGCAATCCTCCTGCCTCAGCACCCTGAGTACTGGGATTACAGGTGTGTGTTACCATATCCAACTGAGTTTATGATCTTATGATTGGTGATGTTCCCAATACCTTTTGGGTCATCAACCCTCTTTGTTCTTTAACATTTATAAGAAAGAAATGGAGCTGGGTATGGTGGTACACTCCTATAATCCCTATACTCAGGAGGCTGGGGCAGGATCATTGAGACTTGCAGGCCAGCCTGGGCTACTTGGCAAGTTCCAGAACAGCCTGAGCTACATAATGCAACCCTGTCTCAGAAAAGAAAAAGAAGAAAGAAAAAACAAAAAATAATGTGTATATAAAAAGGTTAATCCCCTGGAATGGCCCTCTGTGTATATATATTGATCATTGAGAGCTTAACAAAAAATTAGAAAAACCTTAAAATTTTTCTTCTGTTTTCTTTACTTTTTTTTTCTTTTTGAGCAAAGGATATCCAGAGCCTTGCACGTGCTCTACCTGAGCTACACCTGTAGTACCTCAATTTTCAATTTAAAATGTCAATTTTATGAATTGAAGGGCAGACATGGTGGCACACACCTATATTCCCAGCACTTAGGAGGCAGAAGCAGAAGGATCACGAGTTTGAGGAAAGCCTGGGATACATAGGGAGTTCAAATCCAGCTTGACTACATAGCAAGACCCTATCTCAAACAACAATAAAACAACAACAAAAAACAAACAAGTAAAAAACCCAGCCAACCAAAAAAACCTGTATGGAATTTCTTTATGTTTAAGTATATCAGTCTCTTGTTTGCCATGTCCTGTTGCTGTTGTTTTCAGGTGCTATTGAGTCGGGTCCGACTCATAGCAACCCTCATAGGGTTTTCGATGGCTGCCATGTCCTACACATTCAAAAGCATACTCCCTGACTTTCTGCCTAAAAATTACACACATAGGACCAGAAAATCTCCATAATAACTGAAAACTTCTCATTTTATTTTATTTAGGTTAGCTTTTTAAAACTACCCCCCACTTTTAACTTCGATGAATTTTTCACAAAGTGTATGACCTTCATGGATTATTATCCTTCTGGCGACCACAAAAGTAAGTACTTTCCACAGACTGCATGCCTCTACCAGTGGTCAGTAAAGTCGTATGCCAATGCCAATAGCCCCAAGACAAGCAGCAGCTTCTCAACACAGCTCTTGGTCTTTACCAGCACATAAAGGGGACCTATTCCCCCAGCCCCCAGAACAACAGCAATTTACGTACAACTCTCTGCCCACCATCTACCTTCCCTACACACTTCCATCATCTCGCAAACATTGGTAAGTCTCCTCCCATGGGAAAAGAAAAAATAAAGCATCTTTGACTCCTCCACACCTCTCCAACTTCCTAGAAGAGTAATCTCTGTATTGATTTGTACCTGTTCTTATATTCTCTTGTTAATTTATTAACCCAAGAAACACTGATTGATGTGCCTTGGGGTGTGTGGTCACCTATTCATCAGTCTTTTGTTTTATTATTTTTTTAATTTTTATTTTTCAGACATGTATCTCTCTGTGTTGCCCAGGCTGACCTCGAGCTCTTGGGCTCTAGCAATTTTCCTGCCTCAGCTTCCCATGCCAAGCTAGGCTTGCACCCCTGGCGTCTAGTTTTTACCCTTTCCCGCTCTGAGACTGTTCAAGTCCACATTAACTTCCTGAACCAGGCAACCTTTTCTCAGGTCTCATCCTAGGTGGTTAACTTTGGATTAATCTTTTTCTGGATACCATATTGTTCAATTTCCTTAGATTCAAAAGTATTCTTCTTTTCTAGTTTTTCTTTTATCCCTTGAACCAACCATTTTCAGTGCCCTTTGCTTAGTTTCCTTCCAATTCTTTAAATATTGGTGACTTTAGGAATCTATCCTTGACTTTCTGGTCTTCTCTACTCATTTCCTCCTGAACCATTCATCCATGCTTAAGTCTGTATTACTAGAGTGAGCCTATGCTGAGCCGGGCACTGTGGCACACACCTGTCACCCCAGCTACTCAGGAGCCTGAGGCAGGTGGGTCACAGGTTTAAGGCCAGAGGCAGTCTGCGTAACTTAGCGAGACCCTGCCTCAGAATAAAAAGAAAGGAGCCAGGGATGCAGTTCAGTGGTGGAGAGCTTGCCTAGCATGTGTGAGAGGCCCTGGGTTCAGCCTCCAGCACTAAAAACAAAATCTGAAAGAAGAAGCAGCAGCAGCAGCCTCAGAGAGCTCAGAGCAGCACGTTACCAACTGAGCTAAACACCAGCCCCAAACTTGAAGCTACTTATCCCTAAAAACTGTTTATCAAAATCAGAAAGGCTGATCTCACATGGCTCAAAGCCCCACCCCTCTCGTCACATTGTTGGTCTTTCTGCCCAACCTCTATCTAGAGGCATCTCATTAGCTGTAAACTCAGGTATGATCCAAAGGGCTTTCTCTGAATAGCAAAGGATCTCCCATTCCTCAGAAATTCCAAAGATTTACAGATTAATTCCCAGGAACCTAGAAAAGTTGTTGTTGTTGTTAGGTGCCATGGAGTGGATGTCTGACTCATGGCAGCCCTGCGTACAACAGGCAAAACAGTGTTATCAGTGCTTGCTTGCTATTCAAAGGGTTTTCAATGGCTGATTATTGTTTGGGAGTGGGTTGCTGGGTCCTTCTCCCAAGCCTACAGCACCTGGTATTCCCAGGTGATCTCCCATCTGAGTACTAATCAGGCCCTACCCTACTTAGCCTCTGAGATCTGATGGGATCAGATGCCACTGCAGTATGGTATGTAGCTCTCCATGACCCCTGCTACCATAACGGTCCGGACCTTTACAGCTCCTACCTTCTTCCTGAACTCCTTGCCTCTCCCACTCTCTGTTCAATGTCATTTCTTCTTAATCTCTAATACTCATAAGGGACCCGAGCCAGGTAAGAGTTCTCATAGTCCTTTAGCATGCTGTACTCATTCTTGGATATAACCAGTTTTGTGTGCTGGGGTCGGCATTTGCTCCCCAGTTCTTCGAATAACATCCATAAGCCATTCAAGAGCCAGCTAAATTCCTACTTCTCCTGTAGATTCTTTTCTGATTAATCAGTTTGTATTGCTCACTGCTTCCTCTGAGTTTCTCTAGCCCTTAGAAACTGTTAGCTTATTTGGCAGAGCTAATTTTGGTTTTCTGCTTAGCTCTTCTACACTTGTATTTGAATATCCAATGAGACAGTAAGTGCCTCAGGGGAAACCAAGTTTCCTAATTACTTTTTTATTCTCGTCCAGTGTCTAGCATTTGTGTTTTGAATATATTAGGTAATCAAGAAACACTTTCAAAATTAAATTTGTTTCTTAATTTTTATCTGTCTCAGGCTCCATTTTTGTTTTTTAACCTATCTTTTTCAAATCATTTTATTCCCTGCTGAACACTTCTCATTTTTCTCTCCCTTATTGATTTAATCAAGATCATTTGTACCATTTATTACCAGTATATTCTAGAACAAGGGACTATTGCTATAGAGAAGGGAACCACAGAGATTATTAAGCCCAACTGTTTTTTCCCAGGTGAGGAAACAGGAGACAACCAAGACAGGGAGGTGTTTTGTCCAGGATCACTCAGTGAGTTTCTATGTTCAAAGACAAAATTACGACAATTGAGTGTAAAGATCCTTATTTGGCTTCATATTGTGATTCTAGAAGAGAGCCACACTTCACTGTATAAAACAGAGTAAGTGTTCCAGTGAGCAAAGTTGATCTTATAGACAGAAAAGGGCCAAGGAAAGCAGCGACAAAGAACAAAAAGCAGGCTGGTGATTTCAAAGGTACTTTCCTTGTTTGTAAGCCAAGTTGGGAGACAGAACCATGGAAAAATAACTGATTGGTTCACCTCAGTTACTTCAGATTAGCTTTTTTATGTAAGACTGTAGGCAGAGGGGACTTCATTATCATGCCAATCAAAACTGGACTGGTAGGGAGATTTGGTGGTTACCTCTCTAATCCTGGCTTTTTTTCCAGGCAAAATAAACAGAGCTAGATGGGGTGGCACATGTCTGTAATTCCAGAAGTGAAGGCAACAGGATTCTGAGTTTGAGACCAGCCTGGAGTTACATAGTGAGACTCTGTCTCAAAAAACAAAACAAGCCGGGCGTGATGGTGCACACCTGTAGTCCCAGCGGCTCAGGAGGCGGAGGCGGGAGGATCACAAATTCGAGACCAGAGGCAGTCTGCGTAATTTAGTGAGACCCTGTCTCAAAAAGTAAAAAAAAATGGGTTGGGGGTGCAGCTCAGTGGTCCAGCACTTGCAAAGCATGCAAGCGCGAGGCCCTGGGTTCAACCCCAAGTACCAGAAAAAAAAAAGGCAAATGAAAGGTTAGATAAATAGCTTAATTTCATCTTGGCGACCTGGAACTTCAGTACAGGGACTTCATTTTGACTTTTAGCCTGGTCTGTTAAGGCCTAATGCAGGAGCTCAGTCCAAAGCAAGGGTCCTCCACTGGCTGCGGTGGCACACGCATGTAATCCCAGCAGCTTGAGAGGTGGAGGCAGGAGTACTGCAAGTTCAAGGCCAGGGGCGGCCTGCACAAGTTAGTGAGACCCTTGTCTCAAGATAAAAAGTGAAAAATGGGCTGGGGATGTGGTAGAGTTCTTGCAAAAACGTGTGTATGAAATCCTGGATTTAACTGCCTGGCACCACCAACAAAACAAAACAACATCCCCAAAAAATAAAAAGTTAAAATTAAAAAGGCCTCCTCTAATTTTTATGGAATAGTCACAAGGCAGAAACCAGTTTTCTGAATCTGACTTCTGCTGCTCTTTCAACTTGTACTCACCTTTCTTACTGGGGAACTCCAGTCCTGGAATCTGGCAGCAAACCTTGGCTTTTTTGTGTTCAGCATGTGAAAGAATTTGTACTCAACACAGAAGTTATAGTAGAGAATATGGACAGAGTTTATTGTGAAAGACATGGAGTTGCTCCAGAGAGGTATGGTGTGGCTGCCCTAGAGGAAGAAGGAAGAGAGAAGAGAGTGGGCGTATGTTCCCTCTAGTTTTATTCAAACTAGGGCATACCCGGTATGACATCAGTCCTGGGCACCCAACCCTAGATGTGTAGTGTGATGTGAGCCATGGACAGGGGAACTCAAGCTCTGCCTGGAAAAGACTTTGTCTAGTAATGAATGTTCTGAGGTTTAGGATGTAACTCACCTAGGGTCTTTGTTTTGTAAAATGGCTCAATAGGCTTTTTTGGCATATTTCAAAAGGATGGGCCAACAGATGTCTTAGAATGATCTGCCTTTATTTATATTCACAAAACTTCATTTTAGATTAATGCGGGTCCTATTAGAACAATGTTCTTCCAATGTCCTTCGAGACTTGCCTCACACATGGCTTCACTTATGATGGCTGAATGCAGGAGGCATTCTGAATCCCCTTTTCCCTCCATTTTGCCTGTTAGTATAGCTAACTAGCTACCTCGCACCTTCATTCTGACCCTATCCTCCTCTATTGTCATCCCCTCAGTTGACCATTCTCATCTGCTTTGGACCCTACAGGTCTGTCAGCTGTAGAGGCTTGTGTGTTGCTGTGATCCTAAAAGCTATGCCACCAGTATTTCAGATATTAACAGGGCCACCCATGGCTTCAGCTGAGCTTCCAGGCTAAGAGAGACTAGGGAGAAGGGTCTAGCAGCCCACTCGAAAAACAATTGCCACTGAAAACCCTATAAATAACAGAGAAGCACTGTCAGATATAGTGCTGGAAAATGAGCCCCTTTGGCTAGAAGTTACTCAAGAAATGACTGGGGAAGAGTTGCCTCCTCAAAGTAGAGTTGGCTTTAATGATGGGAATGGAGTAAAGGCCCTAGGACCTCCTTTTCCTGATGTGGCATGACTCAAAATGAGAAGAAACATAGTAGCTGCAACAGTGAGCTCAAACATAAAAAGACTGTGTGCATGGCAGTGTTGGATAGTGTTTCGAACGGTTACACATAGGGTCACTATGAATCAGATCTGACTCAATGGCACCCAACAACAACAACATCCCCTTTAGCACTAATTTATATCAAATCCTCTTCAAATCTCAAGTCCCAAAGCATGATGACGATTAGATCAGGGTTTTAAGTTATATGTAACTGAATTTTTAGAACCCCCAGCCTCTAAGGATTCCTCTTTGGATTTCCCTTGCCTTTTTATGGCTACCAGGTGTTCCAGGGTCTCTTGCCTGAACTATGAGGACCACTGCTGCAGGGACTGGAAAGGGGAAGCTCCTGTCTCTAGCACTGAAGAGCCAAGCCTCTGTTCCTGAGCCTCCTCTCTCCTTCTGCCCTCTTAGGTCTCCTGAGGCTTGCGTGTATGCTGGAGACTGATCCTAAACTGGAGTTGTCTCTAAAAAAGTATGTGATGGAAAGCATTTTGAAGCAGGTATTTACATAATTTAATTTATTGGGTTTTGGAGTGTCAGGGGTTTTAGATGGCTGGAGAGATTAAAAACAAAACCAAAAATAGCAACTGATAAAATGCTCCTAGATAAAAAGATATTCTCTATGTGTTGTTGTTGGGTGCCATCGAGTCGGTATCCAACTCATAGTGATCCTCATAGGGTTTTCAATGGCAGACTGTTTCAGGATTGCCTTGGGAGTGGATTGCCAGGCCCTTCTCCCATTTTTGTGGTGCTGGGAATTGAACTTGGGACCTCAGAGACTGCAGCGCAGTGCTCTACCCACTGAGCTAAATCCCAGCCCATTCTCTATGTGTTGTTGTTGTTGTTGTTAGGTGCCGTCGAGTCGGTATCCAACTCATAGCGACCCTCATAGGGTTTTCAATGGCTGACTGTTTCAGGATTACCTTGGGAGTGGATTGCCAGGTCCTTCTCCCATTTTTGCGGTGCTGGGAACTGAACTCAAGACCTCAGAGACTGCAGCGCAGTGCTCTACCCACTGAGCTAAATCCCAGCCCCTCTCTATGTGTAGGTAACTTCAAAATTTATTGTTCAAATTAGGATACTTTTAAGAGTTGTGAGGAGTAGGGCATGTAGCTCAATGACAGAGTACTTACCTACTATGTGTTAAGACCCCAGCTCCAATCCCCAGTGCTGCATGATACATAAATAAATAAATAAAGGATAGTTAAAGGGGGGCATTATTCATAATTACACTGTGACAACAAGCAGAAACTTGGACTGTGTTACCTTATGTAATTAGCCAGACTGGAGCTGCATAGAACAATATATGGTCACTGTATGCCACAGAGCAGAACGAGATCGAGCTGATGAACATTGATACACTAAGTCACTTGCATTAGATCTTAAGTTTTGAGATTTAACAATACAAGAAATTAGAAACTTTGAACTACCATCACCTCCCCAAAGTTTCCCATTTTTATTCTCTTAAATCTGGATTCTCAAATATATTAAGCTACAGACCTGTCACTCTGCTATTTTGTATATTTATTCTTGTCAGTTCTCTGTAGATATCTTAAACCCCATCTTATATATGAGAAAAATAAATAACTCCCAGAAAGATACTAGGAATTTTTCCTGAGGTTTTAAAATACATGTTTGGATTTGGACACTAGTCTGAATAAATCCTACAATTTTGGCACAGACCATACGCCCTTATAACATATGCCTGTTTTAATACTTTAACCCCATCAAAATGCAGGTGTATCCTGGAGGAAATCTTAACAAGACAAGCCTGTGCTGTGGGCAGCTGTTTCCTGTATGTGGGTGAAGAGGTATCAGAATGTACCCTTCCACCTTCAGCCCCATGTAAAAACATTACCTCCAGTTTAAACAAATCCAATGGGGTCACCCCTTGGTCAGTGAAAAGCTGATAAGCACAACCAGGAGATATGAGTGAAGCAAGGTTTATTACTTTCAGCAAGTAAGAACATTGGGGATCATTTCCGAAGCAATGTCTCTCCATGAACAAAGAAAAAAAAGGACTGTTATTGGGGAGACTTACACATTCATATAGGAACGATTCATCACATTTGGAGGCTCATTTCTGATCATTATCTGTTCAAGGTCAAACATCATCTGTTTAAAAAAATGGTGGACAAGAATGCCTCTGGACAGAAAAGTTAGTATTATAATGAGCAAAGTTTACTCTAGGTCACCTAAAAAGAATGAGTCAGAGTCACTCAGTGATTTTTGCTGACTCCTTTTAAGAGTCTCTGGAGGGCCTGAAACAAAAAAAAACAACTTTGAAGGAGCATTAACAATCATTTAAAAGAGCAGTTGTGCCCCTACCCCCCACAGGAGTATAGGAGATTGCCCCTAAAAGTACCTGCCTAGTGGCTAACACTAATCCCTCTCATTGCTCAACTCTTCAAGATGTCAGAAGCCCAAAAAAGTCTCTCCCTGCACACCTCTTTACTTCAGTAACCAGCTCAGAGCCATGTGTACAGGAATGGGATATAAGATAGACTCTGCAAGTCACTGGGAAAATTTTGGGTAGAAATAATAAACAGGAGGCTAGGATTTAGCTCAGTTGGTAGTGCAAAGCTCTGCTGTCTCTGAAGTCCTGGGTTCGAGTCCCAGGCCCCCCCCCCCAAATGGGAGAAGGATGTGGCAATCCACTCCCAAGGTAATCCCAAAACAATTGTTGTTGTTGTTGTTGTTAGGTGCCGTCGAGTCGATATTCGACTCATAGTGACCCTCATAGAGTGTTCAATGGCTGACTGTTTCAAGATTACCTTGGGAATGGATTACCAGGCCCTTCTCCCATTTTTGGGGTGCTGGGAATTGAACCCAGGTCCTCAGAGACTGTAGCGCAGTGCTCTACCAACTGAGCTAAATCCCAGCCCCCCGAAACAATTAGCCATTGAAAACCCTACGAGGGTCACTATGAGTTGGACATGACTTGAGGGCACCTAACAACAACAACAAGTAAAGATATAAAGGGGGGGGTGTGCTAAAGAGAGGCAAAAGACAACCTTTTCATAATTTTACAAAGGGCCGCCCCAGCACTTAAAGAACAGAGGTCTATAGAGATGGTATGGTCCTGTTTTCCGAGTCAAAACTCAGAACTGATCTGACAGAATATCTTTTTAATTATTTGTGGAAGTATTTGGAAAATCAAAGAAAATCATTACACTGGTTAGTTAGAAATCATATCACCTTTTATGAAAATAATAAAATTGTTTGAAACTGGCCCTAAGGCTATCCTGGGTTTTAGGAAGCATGGCTACTTTGTCCCCTATACCTAGTCCCCTTTTCTTCTAGATGTCCTTCTCATTGTCCATGGAGAATCTGACACTTCTGTGTTATTTGGGGGAGAGAGTACAGTGATTTTTCCCCCATCAGTTTGCTAAGCACTTCACAAAATCAGGGGTGATGACTGGCATCTCTTCTTTCTTCCCTGTGCCCCCTGTGGGCAGGTGTGGAGAGAAAAGGGGACCTAAATAAAATATCCCACCCCAAAGACGCAGGAGCATGTGGTAGATGGAATGTTCAAACAAGAGTCTGCAGATGTGGGTTTTCGTTTGCTTTCTTCCCACATAGCCCTGGGAAAATTGTGTTACTTCCCCAAGCCTCTGTTATCTAATGGGTAAAGAGAGAATAATGCTGATTTTTTTTTTCTGAAGATACAGTGGGGTAGAATATAAAAGTAGTCCAGAAGGCACCAGTCTATCAAACTATACAATTGAACTATGTAGCATGCTATTCTTATCCCTAAAATGTAAAAAGAGATCCAAAAGGAACAGTAGATCTTTCTCTTACCATGTGGGCTCAAGCATGAGGGAGCTAGCAGCTGGGGTAATGGATTGCTGGCCAAAAATTATCAAGTGTACAAATCTTCATTAGAAAAAGACTTCTTTTTTTTAGAGGTACAGGAGAAGGTGGGAGGACTGGGGATCCATGGAAGAGATTTAGATAGTACATTCCATTGTCATCTGCCAGATTTCAGGCAGGCTGGCTCTGCTGTGTTGTACCTCACACACTTATATAGCCTCAGTTTCCCTAGAGTCTTGGAAGGCTCCTTCCCCCAAGTGGAGACTCTGAGTATGGAGGTGGAGTGGTTTTGGGAGGCAAGACGCTGCCAAGGGCACATACTACCGAAAGCCACCCTCCACCTTGCAGATTGACGACAAACAGCTTGGAGGTTATTTGTCTGAGCTTCGCCCAGTGACGATTGTGTTTGTGAACCTAATGTTTAAAGAGCAAAACAAAGCAGAGGTCATAGGCCCGGCCATACAGGATGCCTGTGTGCACATCATTTCTGTCCTGAAGATCTTCCGAGGCCAGATCAATAAAGTCTTCATGTTCGACAAGGTAAATATGAGCTAAAGGGCAGGAACTTGCCAACAGTTTGAGGTTAGCATTCATGGCCAATCACATGGATGGAGGGAAGAGACAATTTGAAATTTAACTTAGAAATATTAGTCTTTATATACTGTAATAGTTTATATGGTGGATGTGGCCCTTACTATGTGCCAGGCATTGTTCTCAACACATTATATATATATATATATATATATATATATATATATATATATATATATATATATATATATATTTATATTATATATATAATATATATATATATATATATATATATATATATATATATATATATATATTTATTTATTTATCTTGAAACAAGGTTTTGCTAAGTTTTGCAGGCTATCTCTGGCCTCGAACTTGTGATCCTCCTGCCTCGCCTCCCAAGTTGCTAGGATTGCAGGTGTGAGCCACCATGCCCTGCTGCAAGGTAAGGTTTTTACTCACCATCATCCAACTGGCTTGTCGGGGGCTGGGATTCAAACCTAGGTAGTCTGCCTTCCTGGTCAGCCTTCAAGATGCATGACACCTCTCTCTAACGGATTTCTGGTGAATGTTCAGTCAGAAATCTGATATCACTCATGCCCTAGAAGCTTGTTTCCAATAATCCCCCTGCTGTATCAACACCTCTTGTTCCCCTGTCATTTTCATCCTTGCCATGGAGGGGTTATTTGTCAGTAGTTCACCCAGTGAACCAAAGCGACCTGCTTTATCTCCAGGTCCCAAATATTCTTAATCTTATTAATTATTAATAATTAATCTTATTAATCAGTTCAGAGAAAAAATACATGAGAAATGATTGTCAAAGTATTAGTGAGACTTGACTCCCCACATCAAGAGCAGAACACTTAGCTGGGTGTGGTAGTGTATGCCTGTGATCCTAGCACTTGGGATGCTGAGGCAGGAGGATTGTAAGTTTCAGGCCTGCCAGGGATACATGGCAAGACCCTGTCTCAAAAAAAAAAAAAAAAAAAAAAAAAAAAGAAAGAAAGAAAAAATGCAGAGAACTTAATTACTGCCTCCCCTATGCTCACTCACTTATTCAATAATCATTTATGGACTGTTTTATAGAAGGGTAAAATTACGGCAGGGGAGCAGAAATGAGCAACACACTCATTGCTACACAGCTAGGTGGGAGGCACAAATTCTATGTGCTAGGAGAGTTCTGAGGGAGCGATTACTTCCAGCCCAGTGTCCCCAGTACTTTCTTCAATATTTATTCAGAGGATCATAAGAAAAGAACATAGAATTTAAAATAATAATCTTATTTTAATTTAGGGTGCTGGAGATGGAACCCAGGGCCTTGCCCATCACTCTACCATGCACTCTATCCCCAGCAGGGAGAACAGTCTTTAGTATCTTGCATACATGGCTCCAGCAGTTCTAGGTGACCTTAGCAAGTCACTGAATTTCTCTGAGTCTAGGTTTATCTTCCTCTGCTTTTTCAGAATCTTCCCTCCACACCCAGTGCTGGGGATGGAACCCAGGGCTTCACACATGCTAAGTGCACGTTTTACCTTTGAGCTAAACCCTCAGACCTAGGTTATTCCTCTTTGAATGAGGATAGAATTTGCCTCCAATGATTGTTAAAAGTTGTAAGTAATACTGGGGCTACTAAAAAATGTATACACATTTTAAGAGAAAGTATCTACGTATAACTTTTCGAAGTTGAATTGAATTACGGTGACAATGTATAGTATGACATTCACTCAAAGATGGTATTAATCAAATGAATGTAAGCATATGATACATTCTTAAAACAGCAAAATGGAAGTTTTCTATCTCAAGATGTGTATACATTTTTTGGGCACCCTCTTTGTAAAACGCCTGAAACCCTGGATGCCATGCCTATCTCATAGTCAACACTCGGTACGTGATAGCTGCTTTTTCTCATTGCCGGAAAGAGTCAGTGCTCACCTTGCCACACCACCAGGCACATTTCCAGGCAGTGCAGAGTCACTGATGCTCCCAAAGAGGTTGCCTTCTAGTCTATGCATACCTGGAATCAAGGGCTTCAACCCTCATGTCAAAGCAGAACTCAGCCCATTTCAGGATCTGACACTTGATCAAACTCTTTTTGGAGAAGATTGAAGAAATTGAGCACTTTCAGTCTTCTTCTGCATTTCATCAGGATATAACATCAATAGATTTAAATTTTTGACAGTCACCCTTTATTTATTATGCTCTTTTCTTTTAGGCAATAGCATCTGACTAAAGTCATTTTTAAGGAACTGAGAATGTCAAGCTTTAGAGTTTAACATCTGCTTGGAACAGCTAGCTTTATGCCTCACATAATCCTTTATTCATAAGAATAATAATATCTGAAAAAATTATATAGTTTTGTTATGGTTTTGATCTAAAATGTCCACCAAAGATCATGTCATTTGGTCCCCAACTGGTGACACTGTCCTGGGAAGTTGTGGAACTTTGGGAGATAGGTCTAACTTGGCAGAAATGAGTTACTGGAGATGGGCCTTTGAAGGATTTTATCCTGGACCTGTGGCTCTTCTCTCTCTCTGCTTCCTCCTCACAAAGATGTCAGGTCATCTAGCATGGGCCCTGCCTCCTGTTTCTACCATCCCTGCCCCAACACCACTGTGGACTAATCTACTAACTGTGAGCCCTCAACATATCTCTTTCCTCCATAAGTTAATTTTGGTTGGTTTTTCTGCTACAGTGATGACAGCTGACTAGTACAGAAAATTGATTCTGAGAGTGAGGTCATTACTATGCTGAAACCTAACCATGCAGTTCTTAGGCATTTGAAACTTTTTTTTATAGGAGGAAATTGGAAGAGTTTGAAGATGCAGGCAAGAGAAGCTCTGGAGGGCTTGAGGGGTGGTTCTGGTGAGAGTAAGGAAGACCAGAACACTGTTACCAATAGAAATAGAGACAGGGATCACAGTTTTTTAGAGGAAAATGAGGACTACTTGTGTTGGAGATATACTCAATGTTGATAATAAAGGCACAGTAGAATTAAAGATTTTAAGTTCTATTTCAGCAAGGCCAATTTTCTCTTTGCAAAGAGGGTGCAGGCTGCAAGTCTAGTCAGCAAACAAGCACGCAGGTGGGAGGTTAGTCCAGTCTTTTATTTCCTAATGCAATACTTATGACAGGGTCTCACCCAATTGGCTAGGGGTTTGACCTCACAATCTTGGCTAAACCTAATTGGCTAATAGTGGGAAGGAGAAGAAAAGGTCTTAGATTTCCTAGAGGGCAAGGAATTTAGAGACAACAAAGAAACTTTACAAGTCCGGGCATGTCTGGCTATATGGAGGGACAATAAGGAGGCTTGAGGGAGAACAAAGAGTCCCTAAAGGATACAAAATATGGGGAGGGTACAGAGTAGGATAATAATTTATATAAAAATAGTTTGTAAGAAATGATTACTTATATTTTTACATTGGGCACTGGACTAGAAACTACGCATGTACATTCTGGCAAAAAGCTTGTGTGTATTCTTCCCTTGTCCTTAGGAATTGAGTGAAGCTGAATTTAAAAATAATGAGCTAATTAATGTGCCAGAAGAAACATCACCAGGGCAACAAGATATAGGCAGAGATGGCATAGTTGTTGCTTGCTGCTTTTAGCCAGATTAATGAGGAAAATATGTAATCAATGGAACAGAAAACAAGATCTGAGAAATGTTCAGTTCAAAGAGGAAAAAAGCTGAGACTTTTCTAAGGTTACTGAGGACAGGGCTGGTTTGGGCCAGGGGTCCTTAATTTTTTTTTCTTTCAGCATTTGGGGGTTGAACCCATTCCCTAACACATACTTAGAAAGTGTTCTACCACTGGGCTGCACCCTTAGACCACTTATTTATTTTTTATTTTGAGACATATTCTTGCTAAGTTACACAGGCTACCTCTGGCATTGAGCCTGTGATCCTCCTGCCTCTGCCTCCCAAGTTGCTAGGATTACAGGCATGCACCACTACATTTGTCCTGGAGTCATTAATTGTTAAAGCAGACCAGGAAAGTGATTTCTCAGCCTGTGCATACACAGGCCACTGCTGCAACCATGATCCAAAAGCCCCAGCTACCTCTTGAGCTAGCAGCAACCCTTGGTGACATCAACACGGTACTGGTTTGGCAGGCATGCAGAATGTAAGAGGTAAGGGGTTCTGGAGGCTGCCACTAAGGTTCCAGAAGATAGCCTGCAAGGCTAGGCAATGTGTGCCAGGGTCGGGTGCTATGGGGAGAGCCCCTGCATGTTGATTCATGAATCTTTGAGGGTGGTACCTAAGCAGCAGTGGAGACCACAGGGTAATAGAGATGCCAGCAATGTGAAGTGTCTGCTGAGGGAAGCTGCAAGCAAGAAGTGGAGCCAGCCAAGGGGGGCTGTCTGGGAGAAGGCCAGAGGTGCAGAGATTCCCAAGCCTGTTAGAGCCCAGGTGATGCCAGATGCCAGATGATGTCACGTGTGCTACATGCCAAATTTAAACTGACAAAATTGTTTGTCCAGTGGGTTATCAGTCTTGCTATAAACCAATCTTTCTTTCTGTGTCCTCATTCCCCTCCTTTGGAAGGGGAGGGCTTCCTCTGTGCCATTATATGTTGGAAGTATGTCATCTGATTTTTTGTTTTTCAGAGGCCCACAGGTAAGTTTGCCTTGTGTCTCAGTGAGACTTGGACTTTTAAACACAATTGGGACTGTTAAGAATTTGGGGATTCTTGAAATAAGACTGGATACATTTTGCATTATGAGATGACCAGGACCTTTAGGGGCCAGGGCCAGAGTGTTATGGTTTGGATTTAAAATGTCCTCCAAAGGTGATATTGTTTGGCCTCCTGCTGGTGGTGTTGACCTGGGAGGTTGTGGAATTTTGGAAGAAGTGAGTCATTAGGGGCAGGCCTTTGGAGGTTTGTATCCTGGACCTGTGGCTCCTCTTTCTTTCTGCTTCCTCTTCATGAAGACGTAAGGTCTGCCATTGGCCCTGCCTCTTGCTGCTGCCATGCCTCCCCAACTCCCATTAAGGACTGATCTACTAACTGTGAGCCCTCAATAAATCTCTTTCCTCCATAAATTGGTTTCTGTTGGTTTTTGAGCTACAGTGACGACAGCTGAGTAATACAAGTTTACAAAGTCTTAAATTTGTATAATATTAATCCTTTCAATAGCAAAACAAAACAAAAAACCTTGATAGGTCTATTTTATAGCCCTTTTCAGATTGGTAAACTGAGGTTCATAAAGTGAAATTGACTTATCCAAGTTTCCACAGATAAGAAATAGCCTGAGAATGCAGAATTTCTTTTCTCTCTTTCTTTTCCTCACTTTTTTCTTTTTTATCTCAGGTGCTGGGGATTGAACCTAGGGCCTCACGCATGCTAAGCATGTGCTCTGTTCCTGAGCCACAGGCCCAGATTAGAACATAGAATTTCTGATTCCAGAGTTTGTGCCTTTTCTACTGCTCTGTGCTGCTTCTTAGACATAAACTTAGCACCTTGTCGCATAAGACCTTGGCCAAGGTAAACAGGAGAGTGCACACAAATAGCTCAAGTCATTATCTCTGGAGTAGAAGGAAGCCCTTCTCAAGGCCCCAAACCCTAACAGCTGATGATTCACTAGCAGTTATATGAACTTTATTAGAAATAAGTAGGAGGAACATCATGATGAGCTCACTAGGATTTTCACTTTCCATTGGGCCCTCCAGGCGGCTCAGGTGGAAGCGTGGGGTCTCCCAGCTGTGTTTGCTGCCTCTCTTCCTCACAGGGATGCTCCTTCCTCTGTGTCTTTGGTTTCCCTGGGGAAAAGGCGCCCGATGAGACCACTCATGCTTTGGAAAGTGCTGTGGATATATTTGACTTCTGCTCTCAGCTCCATAAAATCCAGTGAGTGTTGACCCTGAACCCACCAGTGGTCCCAACCCTTTTGAAGGAAAAGAGGATGTGGGTGCAGAGAACAGGAAAGAAGGAAAAGAGCTAAGAATTTACTTCTGTGTCTCAAACAATCCCTTCCTCATGGCTCCCAGCCATGTACAATTGCCCTAAACTGATGATAAAGCATAGAAGAATTATTTATTGAAAATCCTTTCCCTAATTTCCCTATCCTGGTCATAATATCCCCACCTGTATTGCTTTCCCTGTGCTCATTGTCTTCTCTTTTTAATGCTCATTTTCTTAATCTCTCTCCCATCCAACTCTCTCCGGGTGCCTAGTACTGTCTCCATCGGGGTCGCCAGTGGGATTGTCTTCTGTGGGATCGTCGGACACACTGTGAGACACGAGTACACAGGTGCGCAGAGCCAGCTTGGTTAGTGCAGTGTTTGCCACTGAGCTTTTATGGAGGGATGCATAATGAATAAGACATGGGCCCAGCCATCAGAGAGTTTATGAATAGTCTTCCAGCTGGAACCAAGCCATGCAGCTTTGCCCATTGACAGCTCCATGATTGTGCGATGTATGTTTCTGGAGCTATGCAGGCATATGGTTTGTTGGTTGCTAGGTGCTGTCAAGTCGTGTCCAACTCATAGGGTTTTCAGTGGCTGATTGTTTCGGGATTGCCTTGGGCGTGGATTGCCACATCCTTCTCCCGTTATTTGGGGTGGGAGAAATTGAACCCAGGACCTCAGAGACTGCAGAGCAGCGCTCTACCAACTGAGCTAAATCCCAGGCCATGCATGCATATAAGCAATACAAAGTCACTGGAGGTGCTCCTGGAATCCTCAGATAGAGGGCCTGGCCCAGAGGTTCCAACAGACCATATCCAGCCCCTCAACAAGACACTTTAATCAGCAGAGGGACAAGTGGGGTGAGACAGAAAAGTGGTTTATTCAGTGTGCCTGCCCCTGGAAGAAGCAAGAATACTAGCACCCCAAGCCCTGTCCTCTGGGTACTGATAACAGATTTAGGGTTACATAAGGGAAGAACTGGGGCAGGGGGCAGGAAGTATATGAGTCAAGCGCTCTGATCAAACTGTGGTCTGGCTGAGCATCAGCTCAGGTCTGGTTTGGCAGCATCCTGCTAGCAACTGGGAAACTGGATGATGTCTTTTCTGATTTTTCTGAAGGTGAGATGATAATTCAATTTGATGACTTTGAACTTTAGCATGGGTGATTGCATTTTGATTTTTACTTTGATCTCTTTGAAGTGCAGGAGCCCAGTGCAGAAGCCTAGTTCAAAACAGCAGCCTCTTGTAATTTTTATTTAACAAGGCTAAAAAATAATATTTGGGGTAGGAGTATAACTCTGTCCTATAGCATTTGCCTGGCATATGGGAGGCCCTGGGTTTGATCCCCAGCACTGAAAAAATAAATAAAAAACCTAAATCAGTATCACAGGAACGTTTAAGTGAAACATTTCATAGTTACTCAGTAACTTGATTGAGGGCTTACTAGTAGCCAGGCACGATTTAAAGATATAAATGTGTATTAACTCATTAATCTTCATAAACTACCCTCTGAGACTGGTACTATTATCATTCTTGTTTTATAGTTTAAGAAACTGAGTAAATTATTGTGCTAAAGTAATTTGCACATGGTGGTTAGAGGTGGAACGGGGGTTTGAATCTGTACTCTAGGTTCTGGCTCCAATATCTGCGCACTATGGGAATGGTTGTTGTTATTGCCCCTTAAAATAGTCCTTAAATCAATCCTCCACACACACTGCTATTAGTCCTGTTTACTTACTTTAAGAAATCACCAAATAAAGGTTCACTCAGCATACATACACAAATGTGTGCCTCCTTTAGGCATCAGCGCCCCCACACCAACATAGTACTTGCCCACCTCGTTGCAGAAGACCAGCTACACCTTATTTGAGAGCCCCCAGGCCTGTGGCCATCTGTCTTAGAGAACCTGCTTCACAGCTGGGAGTGGTGGTGCACACCTGTAATCCAGTGACTTGGGAGGGGGAGGCAGGAATATTACAAATGTAAGGTCAGAGGGAGCCTGCATAACTAAGCAAGACCTTGTCTCAAGATTTAAAAAAAATGGGGAGGGGTTGGGGGTGCAGTTCAGTGGTAGAGCACTTGCAAAGTATGTGCTGGGTTCAGTTCCCCAATACTACAGGAAAACAAAACAAAACAAAAACCTGCTTCGTATTCAAGGCCCTTGTAACCCTGTGCAGAGCGTCCTTTTGGACTCCACATGAGGTAGAAGCTTTGCTAATTGCTAATTAAATTCTCTGAATATTTTTTTGAAGTAGCCATTGGCTAACAATGAGCAGTAGAAAGCTAAACTCGTGTGTCATTCACGAGAGATGAAAGAAGTATAGGGTAAAATGCCATTTGGGGAGTGTCCTCAGATTACACTTAGTTTAACAGCTGTTTTTACCCTGCCTTCTGACTTTCTCCTTCCTGTTATAGTCATTGGCCAAAAAGTCAACATGGCGGCCAGGCTGATGATGTACTACCCCGGAATCGTGAGCTGTGACTCTGTTACCTACAATGCCAGCAACCTTCCAGCCTACTTTTTTAAGGAGCTTCCAAAGAAAGCTATGAAAGGTGTTGCTGATTCTGGACCAATCTATCAGTGTTTGGGCCTTAATGAGAAAGTGTGAGTGTGGGAAACTGATTTTGCGGTGTTTTCTAGTAAAGAGGTAGGAGAATTACGATAGCGAAGCCATCACACATATTCGCGATTCAAAGCCGTGTCACAAAACTAAAAACTACTGTTTCCCAGACCGAAGCCCAGGCTTCAAAATCCTTCATTTTTCCTCCATTGCATGATGGAAGATGCCATTCTTCTCTTTGCCCTGCGAATCTGAGGGTGATTCTTCAAAGGCCGTGCAAACAAAACAGTCTCCTCATTTGAGTATCCATTTACACACAGAGGGACCCCATCATCATTAAATACCTACCGATTATGCCAACTGTGTGCCCAGGCTTTGATTATCCCAAAGAGTCTACAGTATTTTTTCTTTTCTAGGTCTTCAGTGAAATACATTCCCTAAAAGCCTGGGTTAGATGTGTGACTGTCATTTTGGGGCTTAGCATTCTTTAATAGCTTCTAATCAGTTTTCATGATTGTGTTCCAATTCCTTGCAATGACATACAAGGTAGCCAACTGCCTCTCCAGCATCATCTCCTCTTGTGCCACCATCTCTGGGGTGTATAAGTGAGTTTTCCTCACCAGCATCCCACACACTATCCATTTTTGAAATCCAACGGTCTGTTCCTTTATGAAAGTGGCTCTGGAACTCCTCATCACATCTTAGACAGTGGAACACTTTCCTCCTTCATTTATCTCCACAGCACACACTTCTATTAGGCCATTCATCACACTATATCACTTTTTTTTTTTTTTCAGTGCTAGGGATTGAATCCAGAACCTCACACATGCTAAGCACAAGCTCTACCACTGGGTTACACTCCTAGCCCCTGTATCACAATTATTGACTTGATATACTTTTCATTTACTACACTGTGAACTCTTTGAGGATACTAATTAATTTTTTCACTCTTACATCCCCAGTGCTTGGCACACAGTAGGCACTTAACAATGATGAAGAAATGAATGGATGCGCAAATGAACAGCACGAAAAACAGATTACTTTCTACTAGCAAGCTGGAATCTGGGTCTTAAGGGTTAGGTCACAGAAGCAAGGTTGCAGTTAGTTCAGGGAGACTTTATTCACCTGTATATTTCTGGGACTTAGAATTCTCTTTGGCATACATAGGTCATCAGAAAATGCTAGTTGAATAAATGAATGAATAATGATAATTTTAGTGAGTACTTATTAAATGTTTGGCATTTTATCTCAAAATGTCCAATTAATTTTTAAGATCAGCTATATGAGGTAGAAACTTAGTATCTCCATTTTATGAGTTTAAAAACAAAGGCTCAGAGATGTTAAATGACTTGTCAGAGGTAGTATCTCAGTGGAGCCAAGACTCAAACTGCCACTATAATGCAGCATTACAGACAACCACAAACCACAAACCTCAGTGGTAGAGAACAATAAACAATTGTTTATTTCACAAGTATGTGTAGTGCAATTCATCATTGGCTGATTTTGGCTGATCCTGCCTTGGCTTATTCATGGGCTTGGGGTTCAGTGGGTTATTGGCTGATCCAAGATGGGATCAGCTGAGATAACTAGGGCAGTCTGGCGGACAAAACTGGGGCAATTTAGCTCTAGGTGCCTCATCCTCCATCAGGCATGTTGTGCCAATATCAGGAGAGCAAGAAACCGACCCAATGCAACAGCATTTCTCAAGCCTTTTGCTGTGTCTCAGGTTTGCTCACATCCTATTGGCCAAAGCATGCATAAGGTAGCGCCCAAAGCAGGAAGGCACTGCCAACCTAGATGGCAAAGGATGCAGATCCAAGTAGGGGTGAAGAAGTGGAGCAATTCATGCAGTCACTCTGTCACACAAGCCCAGGATTATCTGATCCCAAAGCCTACACACTTTATGATATTTCTATGCCATCTCTGCAGATAAAAGTGTAGAAATACACATGTAGACATAAACAGGGCCTTGTTCTCAACCACAAAATTTACAACATATACAAAATTAGCTGTACGTTACACAGGAAACTTTGATATGTGCTATAGGAGAGGCATAGCAAAGTAGTATGGTAGTACAGAGAAGGGAATAATCCATTCTGACTAAAAGGCTCCTTCAAGAGATAGTCTCTATATAGCCGTCAATTTTATACATGCTGGGCTATGTTTGGACACTGTCAGTATCCTGTGTCATTATTAGCCACTGGATCTTGGGCAAGTTAAGCTCTCTGTACCTCAATTTCCTCATTTGTAAAATGGACATAGTAATGGTACTTCTTAATAATGTTTTTGTCAAAATTAAAGGAAATGATATGTGTCAAGCACTTGGAACTATGACAGATACATAGCATGTGTCCAGCAAAGGTGAGCTATTATTGAGCCATTGCTGAGCAATTGGTGGAATCTCTCCAGGATGTGAGACTGCACCACATCCAAGACTTAGGTCCTGTAGTGGTTGTCTACTCTCCTCAGAAAGGGATCTTTCTAAGCCAGGCGCCGTGGCACACACCTGTAATCCCAGCAGCTTGGGAGGCGGAGGCAGGAGGATCGCAGTTCGAGACCAGAGGCAGTCTGCATAACTTAGCAAGACTCTGTCTCAAAAAGTAAAAAAATGGACTGAGGGTACACCTCACTCGTCCAGCACTTGCAGAGCATGCAAGCGCAAGGCCCTGGGTTCAACCCCCAGTACCACCAAAAAAAAAAAAAAAGGGATCTTTCTACCAAAGCAGATTTAGCATTTATTGAACAATGCACCTGTTGTCATGGTAACAGCTGGTAATAAGTTGTTTCTCCTCCTCTTCCCTCTTGACATTTGCAAACTTTGAGTCAGGGGATAGACTTTTGTTAGAGATGGAAAAGGAGGCTTTCTGGGAACTAAGAACTAATCACTCTTGCTCCCAATATTTCCCTGTTTTGAGTCTAACAACTTGTCATTTTTTCTTCTCTTTAGCATGTTTGGTATGGCGTACCTCATCTGCAACAGAAATGAGGGTTACCCTTTGCTGGGTAGGTAGTGAGCCTTAATTTGAAACTTTTTTTTTCAGTGCTGGAGATTGAACACAGGCCTCACACATGCTAGGCAAGTGCACTATCACTGAGCTACACCTTGAGCTCTGAAATTTATTAAGCTATAACAAAACATACAGAAAAGCATATTAATGATAAGTGTACCACTTCTTGAATATCCCAAAATGAGAATATGATCATCATCTAGGCCAACAAATAGAAAAATATCAATATTTCAAGAATGCCCACATGTTCTCTCTCCTGCTTCCTTTCACAAAAGACTTCTAACCCCCTCCATTATATAAGCCTATATTTAAATTTTACACAAGTACATTCTTGTAGTCCAGCTACTGAGGAGTCTGAGGCAAGAGGATCACCTGATCCCAGGAGTTTAGAGCTAGCCTGGGTAAAATAGTGAGACTGTCTCTTAAAAAAAAACAACAACATAAAAATTTACATAAGTAGAATCATACACTGGTAATTATATATAGGTACTTCATCTATACTGTTTTTTACTCAACAATGAGTTTGAAATTCATCCACATTGTTAGATGTAGCTGTTAATTCATTGTCTGTCATGACCACATAGTATGCCATTTCATAAATATACAACCATTCATTCTGCTATTGTATGACATTTGGGTTGTCTTCCAGGTTGGGGTTCTGTTTTTGTTTTGTTTTCCACAACTGAGGTGTTGAACCCAAGACCTCATGCATGATAGGCAAATGTTCCATCACTGAGCTGCACCCTTAACTCCTCACACCCCTTTTCAAATTTGAGACAAGGTCTTACTAAGTTGTACAGTCTGCTTCTGGCCTTGAATTCGCAAACCTTCTGCCTCAGCTTCCAGAGTCACTGGGATTACAGATGTGTACCACAGTATCTGGTCAGTTTGGGTTCTTATGAATAATACTGCCATAAACCTTCTTGTACAAGTCTTTTGGTGAACATATGTATGCATGTCTGTTGAATATATATGTTGTTGTTGTTAAGTGCTGTTCAATGGGGTCCAAATCACAGTGAGCCTATGTATGACAGAAGAAAATATTACCCAACCAGTGCCATGCCTCACACTATATTAATGCTTATCTGCTATCCATAACTCTCATTGACATTTTGGGCTGGGATTTAGCTCAGTTGGTAGAGCGCTGTGCTGCAGTCTCTGAGGTCCCGAGTTCAATTCCCAGCACCGCAAAAATGGGAGAAGGACCTGAGATTTGGCTCAGTGGGTAGAGCGCTGCTCTGTAGTCTCTGAGGTCCCGAGTTCAATTCCCAGCACCACAAAATGGGAGAAGGACCTGGCAATCCACTCCCAAGGCAATCCCGAAACAGCCATTGAAAACCCTATGAGGGTCGCTATGAGTTGGATACCGACTCGACGGCACCTAACAACAACAACAACAGCTATCCATAGGGTTTTCAATGGCTGATTGTTTTGGGGTTGGGCTGCTGGGTCCTTCTCCCAAGCCTATAGCACTTGGTATTCCCAGGCGGTCTCCCATCTAAGGACTAACCAGGCCCGACCTTGCTTAGCTTCCAAGATCAGATGAGATCAGATGCCAGGGTGGTAGGAGTGAAACTGTCAGGACAAAGTATACAATTTTGGTAGATGATGAAAAATATATTCCAAAATGGTTGTATTTATTTATATTATGGCCAACAATGTTATAAGAGTTTCAGTTGTTTGTCATCTCTGCCAACAGCTATAATTTTGCCAGTCTTTATTATGTTAATAATTCTATTGGCTATATAATGGTCTCCCATTGTTGTTTCCATATGCATTGCCAGGATGTGCTTGAGCAGCTTTTTCATATGTTTATAAAACGTTTACACAAATCTTTCATCTGTTTTTCATGTTGGCTGTATTTCTATTATAGATACTTTAAAATTATTTATGTGCTCTAGAAACGGGCCCATTGACATTTGCTTGTTCTGTGCATCACTTTCCCCACTGTGAACTTTGAAGACAACTATTTCTGATAGCACTTATAATTCCTCTTAGACCTGAACAACCCTGAAAGACTTGTTGTAAGTTAAGACTTGGTCATAACTGTGTTCTGGCAATTAAGAGCAGGCTCTATTCTGCACTTCGGAGGAATGTTACACCAGGATCTTGTGTCCACACAGCTTGAAATAAGCAACAGTTTCTGAGCTGCAAAAAAGTCTTGGGCCAGCCAAAGTACTTTACTTTCACTGCTTTCAGGTGGTTTTCAGAGTCTTCTAGAATATCACTTCTTCTAAGTCCAGATTCCTAAACTCCCGAAGCTAGCAAGGAAGAAGAATATCCAGACTGATCATCCTTCCAGGCCTTGCTTTCCATCCTAGGAAATGCTTGTGTCAATGGTTTACAGTAGATGGAATCTTAACCTTTCTCCATCACAGACAGTTATGTTAGAACATGTAGGTACTGTTGATAAGCACACATTTCTCAGCCTGATCCAATGCCTTTTTGCCCCGCCAGTATGAGGTGAAGATCAGGCCCACATACTCTTCCTTAAAGCTACAGTCAAAACCAGATTGTCAGAAATTAGCAGTGTGGGAAATGTCTCTTTTTTACATGAGCTCCTGTAAATAAAATTGTAATAACGTTGTTGTTCAGTGCCATAGCATCCCTACATACAACAGGCAAAACACTATTGTCAGTGCTTCTCTGCTATTCGTAGGGTTTTCAATGGCAGATTGTTTTTTGGGAGTGGGTTGCCACGTCCTTCTCCCAAGCCTACAGTATCTGGCATTCCCAGACGGTCTCCAATTCAAATACTAATTAGGGCCTAGGGCCGACCCTGCTTAGCTTCCAAGATCTGATGCCACAGTGCTGCAGGCTGTAATAACATAGATGAACACAAAACCATAATGAACAAAGGATGACTTTTAGGATCAAAAATGTGTACAACAGTCCCAGATATTAGGGCCTTTTTTAGCTAGAAACAAGATGCACATATTTAAAAATAAGTTGACTTAAATTCATTTTAGTATCCAGTGAAAGGCAGTCTATAAGGCTTTACCTGTATGTGTTCTATGGGACTAGAACACAGAGAGCTAGAACATTCCGCTACATGGCTTTTTAAGCCTCATCTTCTGATTGAGTCTCGTGTTGAAGAACATAATGCATCTCACAAAACTGAAGTTCAAATGCATTTTCAGAAAGGGAGTATTTCACTCAAAAGAAGCAATACAGCCTGTAGAGTAGTTCTCACTAAACCATACCTAGAAATTTATGTTACCAAGCAAAAGTACATAGTTACTTCCTCCTCCCTCCTCCCTTATCCCTTCCCCTCCCTATTCCCCTCCCCCTCCTCTTCTTGTTTTTGCTTGCAGTACTGGGGTGTTGAACCCAGGGCCCCATGTATGCTAGGCAATCCGTCCACCACTGAGCCACATCCCCACCCTCTTTTTTATTTTTTATTTTGAGATGAGGTCTTAAATTGTGCAGGCTGCATCTAGCCTCAAACCAGCTATCATCCTGCCTTGGCCTTCTGAGTTGCTGGGATTACAGGCTTCGCCACCAAGCCTGAATCAAAGCACATAGCTTCTTTTTCTAAAATATCCACACTTGGATTAATAGTCCTGGTTTTCAACAAAAACATTAGACGATACCTGAGTATATGTACTTTGCCATAGAACGTGGCCCCCACAGCCAGCTGTCCAGTAAAGAAGGTATGTTGTTGTTAGGTGCCATCGAGTTGGGTCAGACTCAGTGACCGTTAGGGGGTTTTCAATGGCTAATTGTTTGGGGAGTAGATTGCCACATTACTTCTGTTTTTGCGGTGCTGGGGATAGAACCAATTGGCCCTGAATGAGTCCCCAACTCTTTTGACAGAAATTGCTCACTTCTTTGAAGGAGTTTTTTCAGCCTTCTTCCTGTCCTCTCAGGTTTCAAAGATTGTGAGCTGAGTTTCAGATTTCAGCCAGGGCATCCTGTTACATGTATATTAAAACACACAAGAAGGAATAACAGGGGCTGGGTTGTAACCCAGGGTGATTTTTAATTTGTTCTTTTTCTTTTCTAAGTTTTCAATTGTCTACAGCAAGTTTGTGTCAATTTTATAATCAGAAAAAATAATTTACTTTTACTAAGAATTTAGGTTGCCCTTATAAGAATAATCTAAACATTATTTTTGAAGGCAAATTGAGTTTTTTTTTTAATCAATGATAATGCTTCTATTAAGGCCTTATTTAGAGAGAAAGAAGATGCATGTATTTTAAGATAAAGTGACTTAAACTCATTTTAGAATCCAGTGAAAGAGTCTGTAAATCTGTAAGACTTTACCTGTATATGTTCTATATGACTTGGCAAGTATAGTTTTCATTTTTGGAGGGTAAATTTTTTCATCACGGAATTGGAATAAGTATGTTTTATCCATAGCTCTTCAATATTAGAACCCTAACTTTAATACATTTACTTCCTACTGTAATAATCTACAATTACTTCTAGTGTTTTATAGAAAAAAAGAAAAAGAAAACAAGCTTTGGTATTAGCCTTGGTTGTACAATCTAAGCAAATCTCAATTTTCTACACTAAAATGGAAATATAATGAGCATTAGTAAGAATGCTTTTCCTGGAAGCTAGGAGTATAGCTCAGTGGTAGAGCACTTACCTGGCATTTGAGAGGCCCTGGGTTCCAGCACAGAAAAAATTAAGACAAAACAAAACCAACTTTCCTTCATAGCCTGTGGTAATGAAATAAAACTGCAAAGTCACCCTGTTAACTAGAAAGTCCTAGAGAAAGATTTTCAAAATTTTAAAAGGCCTCAAGAAAGCCATGAACAATGCCATGGAGATTCCAAGGATATTCCTAGAAGGAAGGTCACTATGTGCTTTTTTTGTATCTCCAAAGTATTTTATTTTGATCAGTTTGCTTTTTCAAAAAACTAAAAATAACAGGGCGTGATAAGGAGATCCAGTACTTCATGTGTATTATGAAGGAATTTTTGATGTCTAACTGCAGCCGAGTCCTAATGTATGAAGGATTACCTGGATATGGAAAAAGCCAGATACTTATGGAAATTGAGTACCTGGCCCAAGGTGAGAGTCACAGGTGAGTGTCTTGAAATTACCCTTCCTTGTGAATTCAGAGAATTTTATCATCCTTAAAAGAGTGTTATTTGTTTTGATGCTCGCTCCTTTATCTAACTTGCCTTATGTAAACTATCCACAACTTACAGCAGTTGGGTGTCGTGACCCTTGTGCTAAATAGATTATTAATGATAAACATTTTGAACCAAGAAAAAGAGACCCTGGGTGGATCCCTGGAAATCCTGGCTTAATGCCAGGTGAAAACAACTAACACAGATGTTGTGACCAAGGCTAGATTGGTCTGCAGAACAGACAAGTAGGTTTATCTAGCCAGCTGAAAGGGACTCGCTAGGTCAAATCACTCAGCCCTGAGAGAGGAGACAGAGAATGAAGGGCCTCTGGATTTTCCTCTGGAAGGCAGAGCTGATGTACATACCTCATGTTATATATATGTTTTCAGAGAAGGACTGTCCTATGGGCTCTCTTTGGGACAATCCATCTATCACCTCATGGGAGAGGGAAGGACAGTAATGATGACCAAGATAATGGTGATATTTCCCCCATCCATATGGAGAAAATGCTTGTTAGCCTTCTATTTTAGCCGATTTCTATCACTCTTTAATGTCATGACTGAGAAAAGCCTGTTTTAAACTATCTTTAACTCTGCTGAGGGGATGATTTACAACAACTAGAAGACATTCATTTATTCGATGACTTACGGAGATCCCCCTAGGTTCCAGGAAGGGTTAAGTGCTATTCTAGTTACAGGGCAGCTAGGAGGCTCACCTACCAGGAATGCTTTGCCTCTGGTTCTGGAGGCAGGGAGTCCCGGACCGAGTGTCATCAGGGTCCATTCCCTGTCAGAACTGTGAGAAGGAGTCTGCTCCATGCCTCCCCCAGCTGCTGGTGGGTTGGGGGAAGTGTTTGGTGTTCCTGGCTGATAGAAGCATCACCCTGATCTCTGCCTTCATCCCTGGGCCCCTTCCCAGGTTCGCCATGTCCAAATTTCCTCATTGCATAAGGACCCCAGTCACAGTGGTTCAGGAGCCTCTGCCCTCCTCCAGTGGGACCTCATCTAAATGAGTCACTCTGCAACCGAATGATAAGGTCACATTCGGAGGTCCTGGGGGCATGAATTTGAGGGCACACAAATCAGCCCATAACAAGTGCTAATGGCCTGAATATGAATAATATCTGGTCCCTGCCCTCACAGAGAGCAGAGCAAGGTAACAAGGAAAACAACATGGCAGTATTGTCATGCCCTGAGGTAGACTATTGCAGAAGCTCAGAGACAGCATGTAACCCAGCCTTGGGGCATCAGGAAAGGCTTCCGGGAGGCTAAACCTGAGCTAAGGCTTACAGATAAACAGCGGTGCTACCATTCCAGGCAGAGGAGTCGGCACCAACAAAGGCCTGGAGAGGGGACTCAGCTCTGGGTGGCCAGGGGAAGTTCACCTGCTTGATGGTGGTGGAGGACAGATAGCTTGGCAGAGTGACAAGAAGTGATAGAATGAGACTCTGGAAAGTGTTGTAGGTCACAAAAGCAGTGTGGATTTAGCCTTTAGCCAGCGGGAGCCCTGAATAGTTTTGATACAAGATTTGCCTCTTTTGTGTGTGGGTGCTGGTGTGTGTGAGTTTTGTGTTGGGAATGAGCCTGGATGGTGAAAGACACGCTCAGAGAAACACAGATATCTGGGCAAGGCAACTTTACTTCTGCTGAAGGGTGCACAGCTGAGGAGGGCCGCAGGCCACAGCAGGAGGGGTCCTTCTGGGTTTATCCTCTACACAGGCTCCATGGCAGGGTCTCACTCATTGGTCGAGGCTCTGACATACAATCTGGTCTTTACCCAATTAGCTGTTGCAGGGTTGGGGGAGTTACAGGAGATTAAAAGGTTTATAGCACTGGATCGGGGTGGTGGAGATGTGGAGCTATCACGGTTTCTTGTTAGTTTTTCTTACTCCTTTTCTTTGAAGAAAAGACTGAGCTTTGGACCTCGGGAATGTAAACCTAGGGAATGTAATCTTTCTCCATGAGCCCCTCCTCTTCTTTCATATGTTTTCATTCTTCAGACTCTGTAAGGAGAAGTTGGCATTGGTGTTCAGTGTCTTCTAATAATGATGGGCTGTTAGGGTAAGGAGGCAGGGATTGTTTGGTTAAAGCTGTCTCTACGAGTCTCTGAATTAACTCTGGGCCCAGAGGATGATACAACATCCTGTTAATACAAGTATTCCAGTTACTACAATTAGAGAAGTGAGGGCTGAGGTGATAAACCTTTCCATTTTCCAAACCACTGTTCCACAAAGTTAGAAAAAGGGGCTTTTATTTTGCCAGCTCATTGGCTGAAGTTGATAATCCTTGTAGGGCCTTAGTAATCGTGCCATCTGGAGCTGTGTTATTGGGAATAAGGGTGCAACATTGAGCACCAATCATAACACATACCCCACCCTTTTCTGCCAATATCATGTCTTGGGCTAGTCGATTTCCCCAGGCCATTGTGCCAGTGGGTCCTAGCTGCTCTGCTGTTCCTTTAATTGCATCTCGGGTATAATTTACAAATCTCTGTTGATTGTAATAGATATAATTATTCCAGTCTACATTTTTATTAACGGTTGACCACCAAAATAGTACTGATTCAAATCCTGCAGCTGTTTGACTTCTGGCTTTACATTCATTTGGCACTCCCCCGGGTGACCCCAATAGAGTCAATGTAAACATGAGAGTCAAAAGAACTTTTTTCATGTTTTTGGTCTGTTTCTGGAGGTGTTTTAAATGCCAGGGTGAAGGGGATGGCTAGTTGGACTAGGACACATGTACCAATTTTCTAGTAGGGTTCCCAATAATTGGTTCCCACAATACCACCAACATTTGCTTGGGGGATGGCGAGGGCAGACTGACCGTGAAGCCCCTGGAAGTCTCTGTCTTTGTTGCATCCCATTAGGTCTCCAAGGAACACCAACTTCTCCCCTTGTCTAGGGAGACATGAAGTGAAATTGGCATTCCGAGGCTGGCAGCCAATGGCCCTAAGGACTAACCCATAGGGACCTTTATCTCAGGGAACTGTGTGATAATGTCCAGCAGGACGAGTCTGTCCAGGTAGTGACACCCTGAGGAAAAAGCTCATCCAGTTCATGCTCATTAGGTCTGAAGAGACCATCCAAGTAGAACAGGGACTATGTGGGCCTCCTGTCTCCCTGGCACACAAATGTCATAGTTGCTCTGGTTTAAAGTGTAGACAGAATATTCAATCTATTCCAATGAGGCATTTTTATCTTGATACCCTATTTCTATGTTTATGATCAGTGTTAGGTCTTTTATTTCAATAGCAGTTACCTTTTTAGGGTTATTTTTAGAACATGGGAGAATAGTATGATTTTTAGGGTTTAGGGTGGGAGTGACAGTTTGGGGAGAGCTAATAACCTGAAGTAGGAGCTCCTGGTGGGATCTCAGCCTGTGATGTGTGACCATTCCATAGATTGGGGCGATGCTGAGATTCTGTTTTGTGGTGGTAGGAACATTAACTGATACTGTTACAGGATTGTGTTTTAGATTTTGAAAATTTTGGGGGGTACCCTTATAGAAACGGATCTCCTCTCTTAACCTTTTCATCCTAGGATTGGGCCCTGGGTCAAATGTCCCCTTGGAATTGGGTGGTCCACCAAAGTCATCCCATGAATTACAAGGGTGGCAATACTGTAGGCCTGTTGATATTTCCCAGGGTCCCCCATGCCTTCACAGTGGCTGGCCTCTGTTTGTTTTGTTGGGACAGGGCAAAGGTACTTATCTGAAAAGGAGAGCTTTTTGGTGTTCTAAGTCCCACATGGTATGACCTGACAAGCATCGAAGCTAATAGTTTGGGGAGATGATTGGGTTAAATTGATAGTGAAGAAGCTGTTAGCAGGAGAGAATGAGCAGAAAAGGGTAATCACAGTCAAGCTTTTTTAAAAGCTAATTTTGTAGGTACAGGTCCCAGGGATACAGTCCATTTGTCCACTAGGGAGTTGGCCCGTTTTTCTTATGTGTGGTGGGTATATCCGTTTTCTGCAGTACAGATGGGGGTTTCCATGGTCAGAAGCACAAGAAAAAACCCGTCCTAGCTCAGCTCAAGTTTCTCTCTTCCTTCCAGCTCGTAATCAGTACATAATCACCAGGTCAGTGAGAATGTGCTGGAAATTCGAGTTAGGGTTCTGTGTTAAGAGGCCTTTTTGTCTGTGAGAAAACAGGGTAGAGGATAAACGAAGTATAGAGTTCTTAAGAAGCTGATCTGTGGTTTCAAAGGTAGGAATGTCAATAACTGGGGTTAAATATGGTCACCCATAGAGCATTCCATATGGGGACAGACCGAGGTCTGTCTGTGGGACCATTAGGATCCTCAGAAGAGTGATAGGGAAGCATTTAGTCCAGGGTAGTCTTGTTTCTAAAATTAGTAAGATGGGTTTTTAATGTGGTGGTTGTTTTTTTTTTGTTGTTTGTTTGTTTGTTTTTGTTTTTGTTTTTTTACTGGGCATTGAACCCAGGGCCTTGCACTTGCATGTTTTGCAAGTGCTGGACCACAGAGCTGCACCCTCGCCCTTTTTTTTTTTTTTTTACTTTTTGAGACAGGGTCTCACGAAGTTATGTAGATTGCCTCTGGTCTCAAACTTGAGATCCTCCTGCCTCCGCCTCCCGAGCCACTGGGATTACAGGTGTGGGCCACCGTGCCCAGCTGGTTTTTAGTATTTGATTCATTCTTTCTATTCTTCCTGAGGAAGTGGGACACCAAGGGGTGTGGCATTCCCATTTGATTCTCAATACCTGGGGGAGCCCTTTAATAATATTTCCAGTGAAACGGCTCCCTCAATCTGAAGCGATGTTTTCAATTAATCTAAATCGGGGTACAACATTCTCAAGGAGGATTTTAATCACATTGTTAGCAGTTGCTCCCCGTAAGGGAGATGGCCTCTACCCACCAGATTAAATGATCAACCATTACAAGGAGAGATTTTAAATGAACAATTTTAGGCATCTCTTTAGAGTCAACTTGGATGCTCTGAAAGGGTGGTGGGCCTGGAGCACTCTCTCCCAATTAGTCTGTCTTACAGCTTCTTTATTAGTTTTCCAGCATGTGACACATCTTTCAGAAGCTTGTTTAGCTATTGTGTGAATACCTATATGTCCATAGGCTCGCAGAACCTGAGGATCCCAGTGGCTGCCCTGACAAAGGTGACTTAAGAGTTCCCTCCTTAAAGGTTTGGACAACATTTTTCTCCCATCAGGCAGCAGCCGTTTTCCCTCTGGACTTTGTTAGGCTCCCATTTGTCTTAATTGTTCCATCACATTTGGGGTAAAGATGGGGGTCAGGGTAGGAGTAGGGAGGCATTAGGCTAAGTAGAAGGTAGGCACTTCAGGGAATAGGCAGCTTGCTTGGCCATTTTGTCTCCTAAGTTGTTCTCATGAGTTTCAAAGGTTGCCTCCTTCTGATGTCCCAGGACATGGACAATTACTGTAGCTTCAGGTAATTTTACATGTTCTAAGACTTAGGTAATTAGTTCCTTATATACTAGATCTTGTCCTTTGCTATTAATTAATCCTTGTTCACTCCGTATTTTTCGAAAGACATGTGCCACCCCAAAGATATATTTGCAATCAGTATAAATTGTACCCTCTTTTGCCTGTAGATGTTTTAAGGCTTGACACACAGCAAAGAGTTCACACGTCTGGGCTGACCAGTTATTATGTGTCTTTCGCCCAGACTCTATTGCTGTAAGAGTCCCTCCGTCTATTACAGAGTATCCATTATTTATTTTGGCTTCAATTACCTGAGATCTATAAACAAATGGTACCCAGTCTTGAATGGGATTTCTCTAAGATCAGGCCTAGTTTTAGTTTGATAAACTATAATATCCAGGCATTGATGTTCAGGGCTCCCTCCATTAGGGTTCCCCATCAAAAAGGCAACAGGGTTTAGGGCCTCATCTGCACTTAAAGTAAGATCATATGTCTCTGGTAGAATTGCCTCAGACTTTAACATTCTAGAATCTGTTAGCCACTGTTCCACTTTTTAATTTAAAATTGTCCTCGCTTGGTAAGGGGTACTGATAATTAGGATTCCCCCAAAGGTGAGTTTTCTCCTTTCTTCAGGCAGTATTGCTGTGGTTGCTGCTGATGGGATGTGTTCAGGCCATCCTCCAGCCACAGGGTTGAGGAGTTTAGAGAGGAAGGAAATGGGGTGTGGGTGGCCCCCATTGTATGTGTGAGTGCTGAAGGGCAACTTCCTTGTTAACATTGACAAACAAACAATGGATGCCAGAGTGGTGATAAGTGCTTGTTTTATTTAGTTCTAGTTTTTATGTGTCCATGGGGGTCTAAAGGAGAGGATCAGGCTCTTCCTGAGTCTGTTTGACATGAAGGTCTTTAATTTTTAGAGAGTGAGAATCAATCCATAGATGACAATATCCTGTTAATCCAAGGAATTTTCTAAATTCTTGTTTAGCCTGTGGTAGAGTCAGAGCTACAATTCCTTCCACCCGTTCAGGTCCCAACCTTCATCTTCCTTTGCTAATTAAATGCCCTAGATATTTCACTTTGGCCTCAGCAAATTGAAGTTTACTTTTAGAAACTTGCAGCCCTAGGGACTCTGGAAAAAAATTTTTTTTTAATTGGAAATTTTTAATGTACACCTTAATGTGATTCATTCTGACATGCTTTTCATTGTGACATTTCCATATATGCATTTTGTTTTACATTGTTCATATAGGTTCTCCTTTACCCTCTTGTATGCTTCCCCCCCATCCCACCCCCCTATCAAAGACTTCTCTAACATTTACTTGTCTTTTCATGCTAATATTTTCCTATATATCCTTGGGTTCCAGTTCTGTTTAAGATAGAAACTTTTCCTGCAGTGAACTTTCTTTTTGCCTTGTCAGCACTATAACATGCATTTTCTAGACCATCTATAATAATACCATTCTTAGCTTTTTTTCTTTTATTATGATCCGACCTTTACATAGGATTTTTTCCTTCTTATAATTTTGATTCAGCTCCCACATATGAGTGAGAACATGTGGTGTTTCTCTTTCTGAGCTTGTGTTCATTCACTTAAAATAATTTTCTCCAATTCCATCCATTTTGCTGTGAATGGCCTTCTTTCTTTCTTTCTTTTTTTTTTTTTTTT
>VMDO01005377.1:0-67552 GCA_007922755.1 Pedetes capensis | reverse complement strand
ATATAGTAGATCTATTTTCAGCTTTTTAAGATACCTCCATATTGATTTCCACAGTGTTTGGACCAATTTACAGCTCCACCAACAATGTAAGAGTGTTCCCTTTTCTCTGCAACCTTGCCAGCATTTGTTGTTATTTGTTTTATTGATCTTGGCCATTCTTACTGGTGTAAAGTGAAATCTCAGAGTTGTTTTAATTTGCATTTCCCATTTAATGGCTGGGGATATTGAGCATTTTTTCAGGTGTTTCATGGCTTTACAGACCTCTTCATTTGAGAACTGTCTACTCAGTTCCTTTGCCCATTTATGTATTGGGTTATTTGTTTTTTGGGGAGTTTTATCTTGAGTTCTTTATAGATTCTAGTAATTAGACCTTTGTCTGGTACATAGGATGTGAAAATTTTTTTACCATTCAGTGGGGGTTTCCTTGACTCTGTTGAATGTTTCTTTTGCTGTACAGAAGATTTTTAATCTCATGCAACCCCATTTATCTATTCTTCTTGCAATTTCTTGAGCAATCAGAGTCCTATTAAGGAAATACTTTCCTATGTCTATATGATGGAGTGTATTGCCTATCTTGTCCTTGATAAGTTTTCAAGTTTCTAGTTTTATGTTGAGATCTTTTATCCACTTTGTGTTAACTCTTGTGCATATTGAGAGATGTGGGTCAGTTTTCATTTTCTGCATGCAGATGACCATGTTTTCCAGCACCATTTATTGAAAAGGCTGTCCTTTTTCCAGTTTACTTGCTTTGCTCCCTTGTTGAAAATAAGGTGGATATAGGTGTGCTGAGGTATTTCTGGATCTTCTATTCTGTTCCATATGTCTTCAGGCCTATTTTTGTGCCAGTACAAGCTGTTTTTGCTACCACTGCCCTGTAGTATAGCTTGAAGTCAGGGATTGTGATTCCACCTGCATTAGATTTGCAGCTTAAAAGTGTTTTGGCTATACGTGGTCTTTTGTGGTTCCATATGAATTTTCGGATCATTTTTTCTATTTCTGTAAAGTCAGTCAGGGAATTTTAATGGGTATTACATTAAATCTATAGATTGCTTTTGGTAGGATAGCCATTTTTACTATATTAATTCTCTCTATCCAGGAGCAGGGAGGGTCTTTCCATTTTTCAGGGTCCTCTGATATTTCTTTCTTTAATGTTTTAAAATTTTCCTTGTAGAGATCTGAAGGGTCTTTGGTTAGATTGATTGCAAAGTATTTAATTTTCTGGTGAGCTATCGTGAATGGTATTTTTCCTGAAATTTCTTTCTCTTCCTGTTTGCAGTTTGTGTAAAAAAAGCCATTGATTTTTGTGGGTTGATTCTATAACCTGCGACTTTGCTGAAGGAGTTAATTAGTTCCAGAAGTTTTCTGGTTGAGGTTTTGGGGTCTTTCAGGTATAAGATCATATCATCTGCAAATAATGATAATTTGACCTCTTCCTTGCCAATCTGTATCCCTTTGACTTCTTTCTCTTATCTGATTGCCCTGGCAAGGACTTCAATTAATATGTTAAATAGAATAAAAGAGAGAGGACATCCTTTTCTTGTTCCAGATCTAAGAGGAAATGGTTTCAGTTTTTCTCCACTTAATATAATGTTGGCTGTACGTTTGCCATAAATGGCTTTTATGATATTAAGGTATTTGCCTGTTGTACCTATCTCTCCAGCGTTTTTATCATGAAAAGGTGTTGCACTTTGTTGAAGGCCTTTTCAGCATCGATTGAGATGATCGTGTGGTTTTTGTTTGCCTGTTTCTTGATATGCTGGATTACATTAATTGATTTCTGTATGTTAAACCAGCCTTGCATCTGTGGTATAAATCCCACTTGGTCATGGTGAATGATCTTTTTCATATGCTGCTGGATTCTGTTTGCCAGATATTTATTAAATATTTTTGCATCTAGATTCATAAGGGAGATGGGTCTATAATTCTCTATCTTAGATGATCCTTTCCTGGTTTAGGTATCAGGGTGATGGTAGCTTCATAGAATGTATTGGAGAGTGTTCTCTCCTTTTCTATTCTTTGGAATAATTTGAGGAAGACAGGTATTATATCTTTAAAAGTTTGGTGAAATTCTGCTGTGAATCCATCATGACCTGGGCTCTTCTTTGTTGGGAGACTTTTTATTACCTTTTCTATTTCTGTATATGTGATGGGCTTGTTTAGGTCAGTTATGTCTTCTGGGGTTAGCTTTGGTAGGTCATATGTGTTAATAAATTTGTCCATTTCTTCTGCATTTTCATATTTTTGGGAATACAGTCTCTCATAGTAATCCCTGATGATTTTCTGTGTTTCATTGAAGTCAGTGGTTATGGACCCGTTTCCTTTCATAATCCATACTATGTTCGTTTTTTCCTTTTTCTTTTTGATGAGGTTGGCCAGAGGAGTATCTATTTTATTAATCTTTTCAAAGAACCAGCTCTTCATCTTATTAATTTTTTGAATTATCTCTTTGGATTGTATTTGAGATATTTCTCCCTTTATTTTTGTAATTTCTTTTTGGATGCTTCTTTTAGGATTGATTTGTTGTTGGATTTCTAGTGTCTTAAGATGTGTCATTAGGTCATTTATTTGGCTCTTCTTTACTTTATTGATGAAGGCACTTAATGCTATAAACTTCCCTCTTAAAACTGCCTTTGCTGTATCCCATGTGTTTTGGTATGATGTGTTTTCATCATCATTTGATTGCAGGAATTTTTGAAATTCCATTTTGATTTCGTCAACAACCCATTGGTCATTCAGCAGTGTATTATTCAGTTTCCATGAGTTTGTAAAGTTTCTGGAATTATTCTTGTTCTTGAGTTCCAATTTTATCCCATTATGATCTGATAAGGAACAGGGGATTTCTACTTTTTTGTATTTGTTGAGGGAGTTCTTATGGACTAGCATATGATCTATCTTAGAAAACGTTCCATGTCGAGCTGAGAAGAATGTGTATTCCTCATCATGTGGATGAAATATTCTGTATATATTTGTGAGATCCAACTGGTTTAGGGTGGAGATTAGATTTGATGTTTCTCGGTTGATTTTTCATTTTGATGACCTGTCTGTTGATCAAAATGGGGTATTGAAGTCTCCCATTATTATTGATTCTGGCCCAATGAAGTTCTTTATATTCCATAAAGTTTGTCTTATAAAGCTAGGTGACCCTGTATTTGGGGTGTAAATATTTAGAAGCATTATTGGTTCTTGATCAATTGTTCCTTTTATTAAAATGTAGTGTCCTTCTTTGTCTCTCCTAATTAGTTTTGGAATGAAATTTAATCTATCTGAAATTAGAATTGCAACACCTGCTTTTTTTTTGTTCCTGCCCTGCTTGGTATACATTTTTCCAGCCCTTAACTCTCAGTTTATTCCTATCTTTGTGAGTTAGATGAGCTTCTTTAATACCACATATTGATGGTTTATGTTTTTTTCACCCAATTAGCCAGTCTCCGTCTCTTAATTGGCGAGTTAAGACCATTTATGTTAATAGTGATTATTGAGTAGTGTTTATTGTTATATATCCAATAATTTCCTGGTTTATGAATCATGTTTGCTTTGGTCCTTTCTTGGGTTGCACTCATTTCAGCTAACCAGTTCTTTGATTTCCAGTATAGGGTTGTCTTATCTCTCTAGATGTGGTAATTAAGTTACAATCTTCTGCAGGGCTGGTTTGGTGGTTGAATATTGTTTAAATGCATCAGTATTATTAAATGTCTTATACTCCTCTTCTATTTTCAAAGATAATTTTGCTAGATATATTAATCTTGGTTGGAGGGTTTTTTTTGTTTTTTGTTTTTTTTATGATGTTTATCACCTGTGACCATTCCTTTCTAGCTTTCAATGTTGATATGGAGAAATCTGCAGTAATTTTAATAGGTTTTGCTTTATAAGTAATAAGGGGTTTCTGCCTGGCTGCTTGCAGGATAGCTTCCCTCTTTCCTAATGACAGCATTCAAGTGATAATATGTCTCGGTGATGACCTATTTAGATCAGCTTTTGAGGGAGTCCTGAATGTTTCAGTTGTGTATGTATCCATATCCTGTATTATCTCTGGGAAGTTTTCCTTGAGGATATCATATACTAGATTTTGAAGACCTCTGGTGGATCTTTCTTCTCCTTCAGAGATGCCCTGAATTCTTAAGTTTTGTTTTTTCACTCTGAGTTCTCCTGGAAATCTTTTTTTAATACCTTTATCATTGATTCCATTTCTGACTATTTGTATTTAAGTTCATTTATGGCATTTTCAGAATCAGAAATCCTCAGCTCAGATTCCTCCAGTCTCGATGAAAAGGATTCTTTAGCTGAACTCAATTCATTTATCTTCATTTGCATTTCAATGATCATTGCTTGGTTTTTCCTTATCATTTCTAGCTGGGAGTGAGATACCTTCTTTTCAAGGATTTCAAGGATGCTGGTAGTATTCATTTTAATTTCTCTTAGCATGTTTACAAACATAACTCTGAATTCCAATTCAGAGATCTCTAAGAGTTGGTATTCCTTTGAGGAATTTGTTGGGGGGCTTTGGTCTGTGGGGCCTTCAGATCCATCCTGCCCCTTTGTATTTTTTGTAGGTCTACTTTGTTTGCCCATAATATGGTCTGGGAAATAGAATTTGTCTCCCCTGAGCATGCAGAAATTCTCCCTCTGTCATTCCTTTGAGATTGTGTGGTGCTGAATCTCTGGTGCTTATTTGAGCTTGTAAGCTGAGTTGTTCCTCGGCTGTTTGGTCCGTGGGGCTCTTACTCTAGTTCACCAGCCCAACTCCAAAGGGGCTAGGGGATAGGGAGGCGGTAGATTCTATTTCTCTTCTGTGAGGTGAGAAAGGAGGGGGGATCTGATGACAGAAGAAGGGGAAAGAGGAGGTAGAGGATAGAGACTAATAGAAATTACTGTCAAAATTAAAATTAAGGCTAAAACTTAAGGGTAAAATAATTAAAACAAAAACACATATATAGCATAAGAAAAACAGAAGGAGAATAAAAAAAGAGAAGAGAATAAAAGAAGAAAGAAAGAAAGAAGAAAGAAAAGAAAACAGAAAAAAAAAAACTTCATGCATACACTCCCAAATACACATAAAAACATTTGTAGCCAGGTGCGGTGGCACATGCCTACAATCCCAGTGGCTTGGGAGGCAGAGGCAGGAGGATTGCAAGCTCAAGATCAGAGGCAGTCTGCATAAATTAGTGAGACCCTGTCTCAAAAAGTAAAAAATATGGGCTGGGGGTGCAGCACAGTGGTCCAGCACCTACAAAGCATGCAGGCGCAAGACTCTGGGTTCAAACCCCAGTACCAAAAAAAAAAAAAAAAGACACTTGTATGTTCTCACAAGTGGAATCTGAACTGTGGACACACAATTCCACTGGATGAAGTGAACACTGCATGATGTAGTGCTCCCTGCAGAACTCATGGTGGCAGTGTTTTCAAATAATCCACAGAAGGAGACTGACAGAGCTTTTGCATAGGTTTTCTCTATCGAGTGGATATGGCAGGCAGCCCCACAATGACCTGGGTTTAAGTGGGACACTGAGTGGCCATAGAGTCTGTTCCATGAAATATTCTATGTCTATTGTATTGTTAGAGAGGCAATGGAACCTGTGGGGGCCCCCCTGGACTTCTCCCTGTCCCGTGTATTTTGGTCATCAATTCCCCAAATCAGAGATTTCTGCCCCAAAGCCTACAGCATGGAGGGAATATGGCTGCTATCGTGGATTTTTATTGCAGGGATTTCTGCCCACTTGGGAGTCCACTTGGGAGGTCCAGATCCCCTTGTGGGCTCCTCAGTTCTCCCCCTGCGGTGGGCGGGTTGATATCCAACCACCCCAGGGGGAATCTGCAGCAGGTCTGTCCATGTGTGGCCATCGTGCTAGAAACTGCTCTGGGACTAATTGTGCTGCTAAGCTCTGGCGATAAGGAGCACTTTGTCCACGAGGCTCAGTCACCTCCACAGACCCCAGCCTACTCCACAGTGCAGTGGGATGACTTAGAATCACCTCTGGTGTGTCTGGGATCTGGGTGTATGTGTGCCTGTATGTTGGTGGAGATCGCATCTGCACAACTGTCCTGCCACAACAGGAAGGAGGGAGCCACGCCTTGGCTCTGGTCCTGCACCGCTGGCACCGGTTTCCCAGTTCTCTCTGCAATCACATATCCACTCTCATGGATCTAATCCCTATTTTCTTGCATGAGGGTCCTACATCAGCCCAGCATCTCCAGCTGCGCAGCATGCACCACTAGGGATGGCGATTCCGTGTGCCACCTCTAACTGACTCACCCGAAACTTGTAGTTTGTGTCCCATGGATGGGGTGACAGTGTGATGTCAAAGTTGCACTCCATGTTGGGTCTGGCCCTTGTGGATGTGTGCAGGAAGGCCCCTCCAAGTCTCCAGGATTCTATCTGCCATCTGCATGATGGCAAAATGGCAGAATGGCAACCCAGCTACTGTCCTCTGTGTAGATCCTCCGAAGCCAAATCCTCGATTTCAGTGTTCGTCCAGCTTCTTCCTCTATCTCCCAATCTAAACTATCACTGTTTCTATCTATTCAATGTGAGTTCCAAACCCTTAATCAAGGCTTCCCTCTACGCTGGGACAGAAGTCGTGTGCTATCTGTCCTCCACCTTGCTTCCCCCGACACACTCTGGAGAATTTAGGAAGGCTATAGCTGTATTCGGCTGGGATTTAGCTCAGGTGGTAGAGCACCACTCTGCAGTCTCTGAGGTCCCGGGTTCGATTCCCAGCACCACAAAAATGGGAGAAGGATGTGGCAATCCACTCCCAAGGCAATCCTGAAACAGCCATTGAAAACCCTATGAGGGTCTCTATGAGTCAGACACAACTCTATGCGTCAGACACAACTCCATGGCACCTAACAACAACAACAATAGCTGTATTAATGACGTCTATGTTGTAGTCCCTGATGGAAGCAAATCATTCATATATTAGAGGAGGTAAATGGAAGGAAAGGGAGAGTAAATTTCTCTATTTTATCTGTTTCAAAATCTGGCCAAATAAGCTAGGAGAATGAGCAAACCCTTGCAGAAGCACTGGCCATCTATATTGTTGTTTCCTGCCCGAATGGGGATCCTCCCATTCAAAGGCAAATAAATCTCCACTTTCCTCTGCTAGGGAGCCAGCCCAGAAAGCATCTTTTAAATCCATAACACTAAAATATTGCTGGTCAAAAGGGATTTTACTAAGAAGTGTGTATAAATTGGGGACCATGGAGTGTTTACTTTGCACTATTTGACTTATGGCCCAGAGATCTTGGACTAGGTGATGTGATCCATTGGTTTCTTTACTGGCAGAATTGGAGTATTGTAAGGAGATAGACAAATTCAAGGAGTGTGTCTTGTCCTAATCCTTCCATTGTGGGTTTTAATCCTAGTTTTCCTTCTAAGGGAATAGATATTGCTTCCTCTCTACAATTTCCCTAGGGTTCTTTAATTTGATATGAATTGGGGGAACTCGTAAGCCTCCCTGGTTTCCATCTTTGGTCAAACATTGGAATTAGTTTGTTTTTCCACGCAAGGGGATAGTGAGTTTTGGGACAAATTAACTTTTGATTTCTCTTTATTTGTTGATAATCCGGTGCCCAATTTAGTAATTAGTTCTCTTTCCAATAAGTTTTTCTGGCCTCAGGGACTCTTAGGAACCTGGCAGAGCTGATTCTAAGTTGAAACCTGAGAGTGGTTTCAGTCAGGACCTTAGCTTTAAATCCCTCCCCTTTTACTCCAGGGATTAAGGTTTCCTCAGGGGAGTTTAGGAGACTGGTGGGCTGGTCACAGAGGAAGGATCTGGAGGCTCCTGAATCTATTGGAAATGTTATAATCTCTTTGTTTGGCCCCACTTCTAAGTTTACTAGAGGCTCTTTTGGGACCCATCACTATAAGAGAGCCCCTGATCCCCCTATTCTTTACAAAAAGCCATGAGAAGAGTAATTTTTTTTCTCTTTCCCCTTCAGAGACTTCTCCTTTGAAAGCATCCTGTCTTTCCCTTAAAGCATTTATTTTCTCCTCCTTCCCCGATTGCCTTTGAATTCCCCATGCTCGGTTTTGCCTTGATTATTGGGGTGAAGAACCTGGGAAATGTTTGTTATTTGCTTCCCCCTGGGTGGCTGGTCCAAGAGAGGATGGTGTAAACTCAGTCTTCTGGTTCTTCTTTTCTCCATTTCATCTCACGTGTATTTCCCATGCTGTTCTCAATCATTCCTCCATCAGCCCATCCTTCCAATTTTCTATCTTTTGTAATTTCTTAGCGATATCGGGCCAACTTTTGGTCACAGAGTGTAGTTTTAGCACTCCTTGCCCTAGCAGTCCTCTAAATCAAGTCCTGCATATTTATGCCTTTGACCTTGAGTCAGTCCAGAAATTCGACAGGCCTTCTTCCTTGCCCTGTGCTACAATCAAACACCTTGGAAATATTTTGGGATTGTGGGACTGATTCCCAGATTCCTGTTGTAATGAACTCCCTAAGATTCTGCCTGTGGCTGCTGTGAGCCTCATTATTATTACACCATCAGGGGTCCTGTTGAGGGAACTTAAAATCTGCAGGTGGGAATTGTTGGTCATGCGCTGTTCCCTTTTCCCATGCAGCCGTCACTGCTCAGCGTATTGTGGCTCTTTCTTCCCCTGAGAAAGTTGGGGCTTCAGGTGCCATGGAGTTGGGTCCGACTTAAAGGATCCCCAAAATAGACATTAATTCTGTGCAGGTGTATAGTTGGGGACCTAGGGATTGACCTACATGGTCAGCAACCCCATATGGGTCATTTAATAGTGGTCTTAGCTCCCTTTTCATGTTTTGGACCTCAGAAATAGTCAGAGGCACATTCGCAAATCTGATGCCTCCCCTCCCCAGGGGAGGCTCCCTAAGGGGGAAGAAGGGATGGGCCTGTTCCCTGGGGAAGGGGGAAAAGGGAGATTTTGAATATCCTTCTGGCATTGTATGATTTCCTGTTTAAGTCCCTGTAAGGAAGAATATTGCCTACGTTTAGGGAGATCGGATCTGGGAGGGGGATTGAGGTCTGGAGAGGTCCCTGGATTACAAAGTTTGGACATGGGGAATAGAGCAGGATTGTATGATATAGGGTCCAGCTTCAGGAGGTGGCTCCTGGGGGGAGGGTAAGGAAGAGAGGAGTTCCCAGGGAGGAGAGAAAGTCCGTCTTGTTTGTTATCTTTCTCTTCCTTATGAGTCTTTAAGAGGAAACAAAATACTAGGACCTCATCTCCAGCAGAGGGCATGGTCTACTTTTTTTCCTGGCAGTTGAGAATCTTATTATTAAGGGGTTCAATTAGAAATTGACAGACCCAGTCCTGATCTGATCCAAATTCAGGCCAAACTACAGAAGGTCTGAGGATGGGTTCCTGAGTCCAAATGAATCGGCAGTATTTTATCATTGGTTGCTTTTTCTTTCCCTCCGGTTCTGCCATCATCATTGCAGTATGTTAACATTAAGCCTAACACGCTATTGGATGGGATTTTGTCCCTCATACTGTTGTCTCCAGAGATTTTCTTGCTGGTGTTAGTCCCCATCCCAGTTGCCTGGTTGTGTCCTTCAATGTAGAGGCTCAACGCTCCTTAATTGGAGGTCTCTTGCACACTCCCAGATGCCCAACCACAGTTAATTCTTGGAGGTTTCTTGCACTGTGCTTTCGCTTTGTCATTCTCCAGCAGCCTCCCTCACAGGAAGAGTGGGTGACTGGTAGCGACTGTCAGGTGGGTATAAACCCCCAACTCACATTGAGTTGCCTCAATACCGCCCTTAGCCATGTGAGGTCGCCATGGAACCGTGGATTGGGACTCCACATTAACTTCATGTCCAGGACATGTTTCAGACATACACACATAATCTCTGGGGTATTCCCAACTACTAAGGAATACTTCATGGACCCCGTGACTTTTCTTCCCTTGCCCTGTGTACAGAGTTGCCCGGTCACAGTGTTGCAGGGTCCAGAGAGATAAGAGAGACCTGAGGCTTGCAGGAGGACTTTTATTTCATAGTGGTGTGTGGCTCGGTGGACTTGATTCCCAAGACTGAGCCCCAAATAAAGGGAGCTTGGACCTCTTACAGGGTCCTCAAGGGGGATGAGCTTGCAAAAGTGAAAATGGCACAAAAACAGACAAGAACAGAACTGGTGCAAAAATAGACATGCGCGGGTTACAGAGGTGAGAAGGTAATTGATCTGTTACAGGAGGTGCAGAGGTGGGGAGGTACATTCCTCTGGACAAGAACGAAGAGATAGTCATTATACGTGGTATGCATTTTCCCAGGCTGATATAACTGTTATTTATTAGGAGAAGCAGAACTCATAAGGTCCTTTGCAAAAAACCAAAATGATGTAGACATACATCATTTGTAACAAGTTAAGCAAGCTTCAGCTGAACAAACAGTGCTTTAATAAGAAACTATTGGCTAATCTGAGCAGAAAGAAAAGGGGAGGGTATTGGGAGCCTGCTTCAGCCAGTGCTTGCTTTGGGGCTTTTACCTGAGTTGCCAAAAGACTGGGTTCATTCTCTACTCTGAGGAGGCTCCCACTACCTTCCCGCACCCCCAGAGCTGCTGCAAATTGGTGGCAATACATGTCTCCCTTAGGGGAGAGGATCAGAGCCCCCCTTCCCAAGAGGGAATGGGGATCCTTAATGAGAAGCCCCAAAATTGTTGGACATGAACCTTGATATCAAAAGAGACACTCAAGCTGGGCACGGTGGCACACACCTGTAATCTCAGCAACTTGGGAGGCGGAGGCAGGAGGATTGCAAGTTTGAGACCAGAGGGAGACTGCATAATCTAATGAGACCCTGTCTCAAAAAAGTAAAAAAATGGGCTGGGAGTGCAGCTCAGTGGTCTAGCACTTGCAAAGCATACAAGTGCTAGGCCCTGGGTTCAACCCCAAGTACCACAAAAAAAAAAAAAAAAAAAAAAAAGAAACATTCAAAGAAACAAAGATCTCTTGGCAAGACAACTTTACCTCTGCAGAAGGATACGCAGCTGCTGAGAGCAGCAGGCACCCTGTAAGTAGGATCGTTCTGGGTTTATCTCTAATGCAGGCCCTATGCCTGGTCTCACACATTGGTTGAGGCTCTAACTATACAATCTTGTCTTTACCCGATGGGCTGTTTTGCAAGGTGCAAGAAAGGAAGGGGAAAGAAGATGGAGGGGAGGGGGTACAGGAGATTAAAAATTTATAGCACCAGATAGGGATGGTGGAGATTTGGAACTATAACAGTTTCTTGCTAGTTTTTCCTTCTCTTTGAAGAAAAGACAGACATTGGGACATTGGGAATGTACGCTTTGGGAAAGTAATCTTTTTCTCACATGTGTGTGTTGCTGGGACACAAACCCAGGGCTTAGCATGTGCGAGGCAAGTAACCACTGAACTATACTCCCTGCCCAAAGATTTTCGTCTAACTAGACCCTTGATGATGTGGGGTGTGGTGGCGCATGCCAGTAATCCCAGGGACTTGACTGGCAGAGTCAAGAAGATCAAGAGTCCCAGGCCAGAAGCAGCCTGCAGAATTTAGTGAGAACTTGTCTCAAGATAAAAACTAGAAAAGGGGCTAGGGGTGCAGCTAGGTGGTAGAACACTTACAAGGTCTGCCCCAGGGCCAAAAAGAATCCTTGATGTTTCTATAAAGATGATGGCTTCAGAGGGTCATGACACCAGGCTATTGTGGCAGTCGTGGAGTCTGAAGGCCTGAGCCAGGCTGCAGGGCAGCGGTAGCAGAACCAGAATGGAGAGGGCAGCTGGATTAAATGATTAAGGTTTAGGAATGTGGTGGAATGGGGGTAGGGGGTGTGCATCAGAAGCATGAATGAAGAGCAGCTACCAGACAGCTTGATAAATCTGTCTTTCTAACTGAGCGCAAGAAGTCAGAGCTTCCCTTCACCCTTTATTACCTCCAGAAAATGTATTTAAAAACTACTTCTGATTCTCGATTTTCTCATACACAGGACTGTCGCTATTGCACTGACTAAGGTCAGCTTCCATCAAAACTTTTATACTATCCAGATACTCATGGCCAACGTGCTAGGCCTGGATACTTGTAAACATTATAAAGAACGACAGACTACCCTTCAAAGTAAAGTCAAGGCACTGTTGGATGAAAAGTTTCACTGTCTTCTTAATGACATTTTCCACGTGCAGGTAACTGGCTAGGATTAGACTTCCGTAAGAAAAGCCATGACAGACACAGCAACTCCTCCCTGATGGGTTGTGATGTAGCGTTTCTTTGGGCTTTATTATGCTTTTTTCTTCTTATCTGGAGCATCCAGATGGTGAGTAAATGGTGCCCAATCCTCCTTTAAAGTGCACCTATATACATTTTTTTCCCTCATGGTGCTAAGGACGGAACTTAGGGCCTTGCCTATGCTAAATATGTGCTTTACCATGAGCTCCATCCCCAGTTCCTCCTCCACATTCTTGAGACATATTGACGTATCTAGAAATGCCACACTCGTGAAAATCCAAATGGCTATCTGCTGATTCATGTTTTTCTGACCTGTCCATTACAGCTACACTATCCTATTCCAGCTGGTCTGGGGGGCAGAGTCACATCATTCCCTTACATGACTGCCAATGCAAAGATAGAATGTGCCCTATCCTTTCCCGAATCTGTTAGATTCAATGACATAGAGCATTAGAGCAGCAATGAACATTACACACTTTCTAACATTTGAGAACTTTAAGGCACAGAACAGTGAAGTGATTTGCTCAGAGTCACACAGCTTAAGTATGTAGTTCCCTTTACCATTTTCCCATACTCAATATTCTTATAATTTTCTTTCTAGTTCCCTATTTCTCGAGAGATCTCCAAGATGAGTGACTTGAGAAAGCAAAAGCAATTGGAAGCACTATTTATGAAGATCTTGGAGCAAGTAAGAGGATCTGCAGGTCAAGCCATGGGGGAGGAAAGTGGGCCAGTGACAAGAAGCCAGCTGACTCAAGGGCCTCAGAGTCCATTGGCCAGGCTTTTTGCAAGCATGTGAAAGCTGTGTCCTAAAGGGCTTCATTCCCCTCCAGCCTCCCAATCCCAAACTGAGTCTGTTCAGAATGTAGATGCCCAGGAAGCACTGTTCCTGGACTTCTGCCTCTCCCAGCCGTCTTTTTCTCATCCTCTGTATTAGATGTAAGATAGCAAAGCAGTGACAGGGGCTAGTGGTGTAGCTCAGTGGTACAGCACTTGCCTTGCCTACACAAGGCCCTGGGTTCAACTCCAGCACAGTGAAAAGTAAAGTAAAATAAAAGTCAGATTGGGGAACTGTTTGGATCACAAGTATATCAGGAAGCATCATTGAAAATATGGATGTAGGAGTTATACTCCTAGAGATTAAAACAAATAGGAAACTGGGCATCGTGGTGCACACCTGTAACCCCAGCAACTGAGGAGGCTGAGGCAGGAGGATCATAGGTTTGAGGCCAGAAACAGGCTGCACAACTTAGCAAGATCCTGTCTTAAAAAAGAAAGAAAGGAAGGAAGGAAAGAAATAAATGGAAATTTAAAAGGGATGGAGGTGCACCTCCATGGTGGAGCACCTGCCTAGCATGCATGAGGTCCTGGGCTCAAGTCCCCACTACTGGAAAAAAAAAAAAAAAAAAGAAGAAAGAAAGAAAGGGTTGGGGCTAGGCCTGGGAATCCATTTAACTGTTGGCTTTAGTTTTAAAACTTCTTTGTTGGTTCTGATGCAACATCTACTTTGGTGTTTTTGCTTATTGGTTGGTTAGTTGGTTGAGTTTTTTGTTCTTTTTTTCTTTTTTTTTTTTTTTTTTTTTGAGACGGGCTTATTGTGTAGCCCAGGCTGTCCTGGGAGTCACTACGTAGACCAGGCTGGCCTTAAACTCACCAATCCTCTTCCCTCAGCCTCCCAAGTGCTAGAATTATAGGCGTGTGCCTCCATGCCCAGTCAGAATCTAGTTTGGAAAGCAGTACTAAAGCTGTGCTTTGACTATGTCCTTTGACACCAGTCTTTGGATCATTAATTCTCTGTGACCACGGGCAAGTTATTTAACTTCTCTGTGCTCAAATTTTCTCAGTAAATAGATTCAATAGTATCTATTGAGATACTGTTTGAGAATAAAATGAGTGAAGTTCCAAGTATTGTACAGAATATATTAAGTGCATGTAAATACTGGATTTTATTCACATTGTTGTTGTTGTTGTTGTTAGGTGCCATTGAGTCGGTATCTGACTCATAGTGACCCTGAGTACAACAGGTGAAACACTTTTGTCAGTGTTTCTCTGCTGTTCATAGGGTTTTCAATGGCAGATTGATTTTTGGGAGAGGGTTACCAGGTCCTTCTCCCATTATTCACATTAGAATGAACCCAATTCAGTCTCTTCATTTTATTTTATTTTTTGATTTCTTGTGGTGTTTGGCTCCATCACAGGGCCTCGTTCATGCTAGGCAAGTGCTGTTTTACTGAGCTACATCTCCAGTCTAATCTCCCCACTTTAAATGGAAGAAACCAGGGTCAGTGATGTACTACTGAATTCATGCCTTTTTAAAAAATCTCTGCTTTCCTCAATTTAGAAATAATTTGCTGATAAGGCCTTCATATGACTAAAACATTTCTTTATAAAAATTTTATTATTATTTTAAAATTTTATTGATTGATTTGTTTGTTTACAGCTATACCATGGTAAAGCCTCATGTATGCTAGGCAAATGCTCTGCCATTGAACCCTATTCCCAGCCCTAAAACTCACATTTCTATCTACCCTATCATTCTAAAGATACCAGTCAAAAACAAAGCAGTGGGATGCCACCCTCCCCACTGGCTCAAATGTTCTCAGGGTTACTAGAGCACAAAATATTTGGTGACTGGAAGGGGATATAAGAGTAGAGTTATTATATACTATAAGGCATGTTGGAACACTTCATCATGATTGTCTTATGAGATGTGTAATTTTGAAATGGGTTCTGCTGCTTTTGTTTATAAAAGCACAAAAGGAAAGATGGGCTAACCCAATCTCTTCTCTGAAGAAGCCACAGCAGGCAGGAGCAGTGAGGGCTGGAAAGGGTTTTCTCCATTGAGACCCTGACCCTGTGCAAAGATCCTGCTCTGCAAGTGATGGACACAGAAGTGTGAGCTCCATATTTTTTTTTTACAACTTTGTCCCCAGCACCTAGAACCATGCCTGTCCCTAATAAACTTACTAAATGCTTAATGAGTGAATGAATAATTCAGACTAGTTGTGGTCTGTACAGGAAGAGAGAGACACAATCTGTGTTGAGTATAACATATGCTACAGTTCACACCCAAATGGCATAAACTGCCAGGAAAGAATGACTAGGACAGCTTCCTTTAGCACTTTGAACCTAGTACCTAGACCAGGGAGCTCAGTAAGTGTGGGTTGAGTGTGTGTTGGCTGAACAAATGTCAAGTAGATATCCTCAGGAAAACAATTTGTCAATAGATTCAAGTAACTTGTAACTAACGTCTCAGTTATTTTTATGGAATGAACACTTGTACTTGGCTTTGGGGATACTCCTACCCTACAACACTATTTATCATACAAATTTGTATTATCCTTTTTTTTTTTCCTTGCTGGGGATCCAGCCCAAGGCTTATGCTTACTAAGCATGTGCTCTCCTACTGAGCTATGCTCAAGTCTTTTTATGTTGCTTCCTCCATTCCTCCCTCCCTTCCTTCCTTCCTTTTTGCCTTCCTCCTCCTCCTCCTTCTTTTTTATTATAACTACAAAAAGGTTTGTCCAAGTAAGATTCCATTCTAGCCAGCTGTCCAAATTGCTATGAATTTGAAGTTGTTGTTAGGTGCCATCAAGTTGGGTCTGACTCATCGTGACTATGTACAACAGAATGAAACACTACCCAACACCGTGCCATGCACAGGATCTTTTTGTTTGAGCTTAATGTCGCAGTCACTATGTTTCTTCTCATTTTAAGTCGTGCCACATCAGCACATCAGCTGATGCCAGGTCCTTCCCCCTAGTCTGTCTTAGTCTGGAAGCTCAGTTGAAACCTGTCCTCCATGGGTGGCCCTGCTGATATCTGGAATACCAGTGGCATAGCATCACAGCAACAGGCAAGCCCCCACAGCATGACAAGCTGACAGACACATGGCAGAATTCAAAGTTAGTGGAATCCAAATTAATACAAAGTTATTGGAAAGAAGACGATATAACTTAGATGGTTCTTTTCCTTCATTGTTAGTGAATCACAAAATTCAATGGGCACATGTCTACTCATATACAAGCTTGAAACCCTGAAGTCTTCAAGCACTTTTCTTTCTGTTACTCTACCTTTTCCAGACTGTGAAGGAGGAAAGAATCATTTTCATCATCGATGAGGCACAGTTTGTGGATGTGACCTCGTGGACATTCATGGAGCGCCTCGTCCGGACCATTCCTATCTTCATCATCATGTCCCTGTCCCCCTTCACTGACATCCCCTGTGCCCCTGCCAGTGCCATAATGAAGAACAGGAACACTACCTATGTCTCCCTTGGTACCGTGGAGCCAAAGGACATCCGCAACAAGGTCTGTCTGGACCTCAATGTGAGCAGCATCCCCAAAGAGCTGGACACGTAAGGAACCTGTTTCTGTCCTGAGTTCTTGACATGTGCATTCGCTCCCAGGCCCAGACGTCATCAGACCCCTGAGGATGTGCCTTGAGATGCCTATTATGGTACCTAAACTGACCCCACCTTTCAAAGGGCCACCTGTCGTGCTTGGTGGGATGGATGCTGCTCACCATCTCCACATGGCTTCCCTGTTACCCGCCTCAGGCACTGCTCAGTGGGCCTGTTTCCCTTATGTTGCATTGGGTATGGGTCCACCCACTTTGATCAGCAGTGACAAGGAGCTGATCAGGCCTGCAATAGGCAAGGCAAGCTGGTAGGCATTAAAGACCACAGCCTGCCACTGGGGGAGGGCTCACCTGGCCCAAAAGAGGGTAGCTGCTGTTGGTGCTCTCTGTCTGCAGCAGGTGGTGAGGGCTGACTCTAGGAAGTGTGTCCTGAGCTTCTCAGTGACTCCTCTACTGGGGGCTTGACAGCAGCCCCCTTAACAACACAGATAGTATCTCTTCTAAAGAAGAAGGCTGTTACAGCCTACCTTGGTGTCTGGTCTTCTTTCTACTGAGGTTTCTGTACTCTCAGAAGAGACATCTGGAACAAGGGCTCCTTTATTGTAACTCCAGGCATAAATACCCACTGCTTGTGTGTTGCTGTGATGCTAAAAGCTATGCCACCAGTATTTCAGATAGCAGCAGGGCCACTTATAGTGGACAGGTTTCAGCTGAGCTTCCAGACTAAGGTGGACTAGGGAGAAGGACCTGGCAGCCCACTCTCGAAAAATTAGCCACTGAAAACCCTATGAATAGCAGAGAAACACTGTCAGATATTGTGCCAGAAAATGAGCCCCTTAGGCTGGAAGGCATTCAAGAGATGGCTGGAGAAGAGTTGCCTCCTCAAAGTAGAGTCGACCTTAATGATGAGAATGGAATAAAGCCTCTGGGGCCTCCTTTTGTTGATGTGACAATGACTCAAAATGAGAAGAAATATAGTGGCTGCAACAATGAGCTAAAACATAAAAAGATTGTGTGCATTGCACAATGTTGGGTAATGTTTCATTCTGTTGTACATGGGATCACCATGAGCCAGATACAACTCAGCAGCACTCAACAAGTCATGAATAGATATAGGTACAGATATAGATATAGATGTAGGTATAGATGTAGATAGATGTTCTTATTCTTAGGAAATACAGAGTCTATGTATATTGTGTGTGTATATATATATATTAATAAGAGAACTATGTACATGTGTGTATAAATATATATCTGCATGTACCTTTTGATGTAACAACCCAGTTTCTCAGACTCTATCTCAAAGATGTATTGACAAAAATATGAAGTGATATATGGGAAAAGGTTTTTACTGGGGCATTATTTGTATTATTAAAAATACTGGAAACAACCTAGATGTCCACTCCTAAGGGGTAAGTTCAATAACTAGGATGCATCCATCTGGTGGAGCACTATGTAACCTCAAAAATAAATGAGAAGGATCTACTGATGTGGAGGGGTGATTAGGACACATGGCTGAGTGAAAAAACAAGATATAGCCCAGGATGCAGTGTACATAACATGCCAGGCTTTAAGAAAAAGGTAAAATTGGTGTGTGTGTGTGCACATACATGCTTATGTTTTTTAAAGAAATATTAGGAGACTAAACCAAAAATTAATTAAAATGATCACTGATAGGGTGAGGAAAAGAAGCAAGACTGAATATGTACCTTGTTATACAGTTTTAACTTTGGAAAGATGTGAATGCTTTATGTAAAAAGTGAAATAGAAAGAAGGAAAAGCAATCCCTAAAATTTGAAAGCAAACCGAAACCAATGGCAAATAAGGGGTTAAGTGGCTGAGGGGCTCTAGTAACTTTTCCTCCTAGAAGGTGGGCCTTCGATGTGAACAGGCCACCTGTTTCTACTCCAGGTACCTGGTGGAGGGCAGCTGCGGGATTCCCTTTTACTGTGAAGAACTGCTGAAAAACCTCGACCAGCACAGGGTCCTCCACTTTCATCAGGTGGAGTCGGAGGAGAAGGCGAACGTGACCTGGAATAACATGTTCAGTGAGTCTCGCAGCCGTGGGTGTGTCTTCCCACTCTGTTCTGTTCCTAGGTCTTCACACAGGGGAGGAGGCACGTCTGGGGCTTTTTCCACAGACTACATCTGTAGGGCCAGGGGTTTGGGGAGGCAGGAAACGTATCTGATGCTTCAGATTGTAAAAGAGAACTGAATGTGGTCTGGGAATCGTGGGCCTGGGCCAAGGATACCTGTGTACCTGCAATGGGCATGAAAGAGCCCTGAAAAATCTTCAGGCCGGAGTTGGAATGGAAAGACTGGATGTCACCTAGGGGAAAAATAAAAGTCCTGTGGTTCCAGAGGTGAAGTTGCTATCTCAGAGTGAATTGTCACCAAGGTGCCCATACTATAGAGGTGTGCAGGTATGCAGAGAAGCGTGAGGTGACTGCAGGAAGGGGCCAGGGGCGCTTTTAGGAAAGTAACTTTTGTGTAGGGAGAAGGATGGGGTAGGCAAATGGGGTAACTATGCGAGTTGGAAAGTAGAGGGCTCAGGCAAGAGAAAGCAGGCTTTTACCAGGGCTCTTTTGTTTGTGGCCTGCAGCCATAGCCCTGTGGCATCCAATCCCTTCAGATCTCAGAAGCTAAGAGAGGTCGGGCCTGGTTAGTACTTTGATGGGAGACCGCCTGGGAACACCAGATGCTGTAGGCTTGGGAGACGGACCAGGCAACCCACTCTGAAAAATCAATCCGCCATTGAAAACCCTGTGAACAGCAAAGAAGCACTGACAATAGTGTTTCACCTATTGTACGTAGGGTCTCTGAGTCAGATACCGACTTGATGCCACCTAACAACAACAACAACTCTTGTTTGCAAATCCCTTGGGATTTCTGGGTTGCCAGATTCCTCAGCTCCAAGTAGAAAAGCAGGAAGCTCTGCCACCCTCTTCCCTGGGCGCCAAGGTCCCTGTCTGGTCCACCTTCCAGGTCTTGTGTTTGCTTGTTTTGTGTGTGATGTCCAAGCGTTCTAGCTGTACTTAGCAAGAGAATGAGGTGAACATGAGCAATGTGCAATGAAACACACATATGGAAATGTCATAATGAGGTCCATCAAGTTGTACACTAAGAAAATACTGATAAAATTAGATTAGTGGGGAAAAAAACTGAAAAAAGCCCACATTTATTCAAGATCTATTATGAGTGCTTTTAAAAATAATCAAGTGTCTCCCCTCTTTTAAAGCCTTTCTGAGGCTGGCTCTAGAGGTAATGAAAACCTGCAAAATTAGGGAGAGGATGCTGGTTATACAACATTATGAATGCAATAAATGCCCCTGAATTGTATAATTTAAAGTGATTAATTGTATGTTATGTGAATTTTACTTCAACTAGAAAATAAACTAAGTGAAGCTAAATGCTATTCATCTTTTCTCTGGCCTGTGTATGTGTGTGTGTGTGTGTGTGTGTGTGTGTGTGTGTGCATGCTCACAACCTTAATCTCACCTTTAACTCCAGACCCATATTTGTAACTTCCTATTAGGCTGTTCTGTAGGCCCCATCAGACTTACCACACCTAAAACAATGCATTATCTCTTGCCTCAACGTGCACCTTCTCCTGTATTTCTCAGCTTAATTAATGGCATCATTCATGTCTCTCGTTTCCAACTCTATCTTGTGTAGGCCTCATTTCCTTAATATCTGTGGTATTTGCTCTCGCCTCTCTGTACCACTTACTAGGCCTATCCGTCATCACTCCTTGATATTCCATTGTTATAACTTCTTACATAGACTTCACTCTGCTATTCTCTAGTCTCTCCTGAATGCTGCTTCCAGTGTTACCGTCTTTGTCCATTTTCTGTTGCACTAACTGAATACCACAGTCTGAGAAAATGATAAAGAATAAAACTGAATTAAGCTCCTGGTTCTGGAGGCCAGGAAATCCAAGGTTGAGGGGCACATCTGGTAAAGGACTTTGCTGGTAGGGACTTTCTGTAGAGTCCCGAGGTGGTGGAGGACATCACATAGCCAGGCAGAGTCAGCTTGCTTCCTTAAGTCTCTCTTCCCTTCTTATAAAGCCATTAGTGCAATCATGAGGGCCCCATTCTCATGATCTTATCTATTCCTAATTACCTTCCGAAGTCTCATCTCCATAGTCTTATTAACATATAACTCTGGGGATTCACTTTCCATGTGAGTTTTTGAGGGACAAACTGACACCCAGACATAGCAGTGATTCTAAAAAATCTGGTTGGATTACTACTATCTTCAGAAGCCTATAATATTTCTCTGATGTCTACAGAATAAAGTCCAGTCTTCATGCCATGATGTGAAATGCCCTCCATACTTTGCTCCCAAACTAACCCCCAACATCTCTCTCCACCTGGAGTTCCAGTACCCCACACTCTGTACTTTAGGTACACCTGCTACCTCACATTTCCCTGGCTTGTCCAGTACTCTGAGGCCTCAGGTGGCTTTATACTGATCTCCCCTCCACTTTCCACTTGGAATGGCCCTGCATTCTTCAAGGCACAATCAAATCCTTCCTCCTCCACAAGTCCTTTCTGAATCCTTCAAGTGTGAATTAATTGTTCTGTGTTCTGATGACATGCTGCTCTTTGCTCTTTAGCTCTTGGCTGAGGGCTGGAAGCATGAGTTATTCATATTTATAGCCTTCACACTATATGATGCATTTAAAGTCCTTAATAAATAGGTACTGTGTTGATATAAACTGCCTCACACATACTGTTTGTGTCCATTCACATGGAACCAACTTACTGACTGGCCCTCTTGCTCTTTGAGTGCACTACTTACTTCTCCAGGAGACAAGGAACTTGTCTGTGTTCACCTTTGTATTTCTACCTCACCTACCACAGTGTCTTGCAATTATCAAGCATTATGTGAATGGCTGAAGGGATAAATAATGAAGGTATTTGGGAGTACCAGGATATCAAATTATTAGTCATATTTACTCCTCAAACGTCCCCATTTTAAATATGTCTCTCTGGTAGCCACCATGTCCTAATCAAGTTCAGTATCCTGCAGACTGTATATTTAAGTGTGGGTACAGGAGTATGCATATGAGTATATGTTGCCATGTAATATGAGATACAGTCTAAGATGACTGTGAATCCAACTTTTATAAAGCTATATGTTATATAAAAAAACACCAATAGTTAGTACAAATCCTTGTTTTGGGTGGGGGGTGTAGGAGACACAAAACATTTTTTAATAAATTTAGAATTTTGTATATCAGTTTTACTTAAGATAAAGTATTCCAGGATATTTGGTGAACCAGCACACATTTCTGCCCTTTTTTTCTCTCCTGAGTTCCATCTCAAAGTTTACTGGAAAACCAGACTTTTGAAGACAGGATAATGACTCTCAACTTTGCTTCCCTCTTCTCTGCCCACAGAAAATTTCATTAAGCCAACAGAGGAATTAAATATATTTACTGCCAATAGTGAAGAAGGAAATGAAGAAGTCTGTAACCTTGCAAGTGGTGTCAGGCTGAAAAACTTGTCACCTCCGGCATCATTAAAAGGTAAAGAAAGTTTGACTTGAGTTCATTTTCTAGGTTGACTGTCACAGGTTCTTTGTCTACTTGTTTTGTATCACCGTGGTGGTGAGAGGCCTCCACAGTAGGCTTGGTTTTCCTACTTCTTGTTAGGAGCCTCCTTTTCCCTATACATGTTCTGTTCTGATTTGAACAAATGTTTATTCAACTTCATAAAAGAATGGCGTGTGGAACATTTTCAGTGAAACTGTAACCAAATCATGAGGAAGAAAAATCCAATCCTGAGGCATTTTCTGCCAGCTACTTTTCTGAAAAAAGTCTGACAAATGAGGTTTTCTATCAGTGATATATTACTACACTTGTAAAACCTTTGAGCAATTTTCTAGCATGCATTCAGCTCCAATCCATTCCATTCATGGGTGGCCTAGAGACACCTGAAGTCAGCTTTCAACCAAGGGTCATGAGGTGTCATTGTTTGTGTGTCCTGAAGTCAGGAGTGGGGGACTGGCTTAACTGCCTCTGTGTTCTGGGCACAGGTTGAGAAATTCAAGTTTTATCTCTATTGAAAGGACAGTGGTAGAATGCTTGCCTAGCATGGGGAGGGTCCTGGGTTCAATTCCCAGCACCACCACCACCATTACCAAAAAAAAAAAAAAAAAAAAAAAAAAAAAAAAAAAAAAAAAAAAAAAAAAAAAAAAAAAAAAAAAAAAAAAAAAAAAAAAAAAAAAAAAAAAAAAAAAAAGTCCAGGAAACCATGTGAACTATGATACATGATACCCAAGTTTAGATAAGTTGTAAAAACTGGAGCCAGGAACTCTCTGACATTCGCTCATGATAGAAAAATGGCAGTGTGTGTCAGGAGAGTCAATGAATCTCTGGGGCAGCAAAGCCTTACTGTTGGGAAGCTCCAGGAAAAAGAAGAGCCAATGAAGGTGACCAAGAGCCAGCTGGAGATGACTACAGAAAGCAGGACTGGCATGCATGCTTGTGGTGGCCTCCCGCGACCTCTCTTTTCCTGACCCATCCTCCACAAGAATGCCTCAAAATGAGTCTTATTCTTGTCCTGTGCATCTTTAGATGAAAGCACCCTTACTTTCCTTATTTCTAGTACCCAGACTATCTGCAGATTAGGCCCTAGGCAAGAAGTCCTTTTGATTTGACTTAGCTAGGTTTCTGCAAACAAGAAATGTAGCGCAAGACAGATGCTGCTGATACCGAGATGATGAGTTGTCTGTTGTGGTCTTCTGCCAGCAGAAATCTCTCTGGTCCAGCTGGACAGCATGAGCCTCTCCCACCAGATGCTGGTGAGGTGCGCTGCCATCATCGGCCTGACCTTCACCACAGAGCTGCTGTTTGAGATCCTGCCTTGTTGGAACATGAAGATGATGATCAAGGCCCTGGCCACCCTGGTAGGGTCAAACATCTTTGATTGTTTCCAGAATGGCAAGGACCTCCGATTGGCTCTGAAGCGGAACGTTGCCTCATTTGAAGTGCATTATCGCTCCTTGTCTCTGAAGTCCAGTAAAGTGCTGGGTGAGTAGTGCTTGGGAACAGCCCATCGTTCCGCTCTCCCAGAGGCGTGACTAGGTTAAAGGACGGACGCATGTCAGGTAGCAGCAGCTGGTTTGCTGCTTACTGCTTGGCTGAAAAGCCCTTCCTGTCCCCTCTAGCTTACAATGAAGCGGAGGAGCTCCGAGAAATGGAAGGCGAAGTGATTGAGTGCCACATCCTTCGCTTCTGCAGGCCTATGATGCAGAAGACAGCCTATGAGCTATGGCTCAAGGACCAGAAGAAAGCCATGCATTTGAAATGTGCCCGCTTTTTAGAAGAAAATGCCCACCGATGTTTCCACTGCAGAAGCGGGGACTTCGTTCCCTATCACCACTTCAGTGTGGACATTCGGCTCAATGCTTTGGACATGGATACTATCAAGAATATGACCAAGACCCATGGATTTCAAAGTAAGCTTTTGTTTTTTAGTCCTGAGGGTTGAACCCAGAGCCTTGTACCTGCAAGGCAAAAGCTCCACCGCTGAGCTGCACCCCTAGTCCCTGTCTTATTTTTTGTTTCTAACTCATTAAAGTCTGGTTAGATTGAAGTCTTTAAATCCAAGATTCTCTGCCCTTGAATTAGCCTTTAAGGGTATTTCATTTAGATATCTATATTTCCTCACTAGAAACGAAGATCACTTTCTTCGGGATTGTTAAATTGCAGTTTTAGTTATTGGAGGGTAAGTGAATTAGGATAATGTTATCAGCTATAACAAACCCCAGCATTCCAGTGGCTCCATCCAATAGAATGATGGTTTCTTCTCATGTCATAATGCAGTGAAGGTTTTGACAAATGGCCTTGCACCAAGTTAGCCAGTGTGTGGTTTTGCTATCCCTTAGGTCCTCAGAATTAGTTGTTTTCCTGTGGAAGTTGAGAGTAGAGCAGACATATAACCATCTCAACCCAGAGGAGACATCTACCCCTTCTGACTCTACTGTGGGAACTGACTGCATGGCTTCACCTAAACTGCCATGGGAATGGCAGATGTGCTTGGGCACAATGATCCTATATTGCAGAAGAGAACAAGAGTTTTTGGTAGATACCAGACAGCTCCACTAATAACCCATACAACTCATTTGTTTGTTTATTTTCTAGCTGAAGAGGAAGTCTCCTTTTCTAAATCAGAGATTAATAAGAAATCTGAGTTATTTCCTGAAGATCTAAGGTACAGGCATCTCTAATTGTTTAGGATATATAGCATAAGCAAATGTCATTAAATTCACCATTAGAATTACTCATCTGGTCAACACTTTGAACCTCTTAGGTATAATAGGAAAGTGCTAGGGAGTGTGCTTGGTGAGTTTGGTCTGCATTATGTACATTATGTTTTATTATCTTGTTCTTATTTGTTTTCAAAGATTTTTATATCAAAATTTATACTATGCCTACTGTTTCTTGATCTCTTGTTTATTTCTGCATTTGAACAGTGCTGAAGAAATAAAGGAAAAGATCCTGAGGTTCTTTGACATCATTATAACAAAAATGAGGACATTCGAGGAGGACATCATCCCTCTGGAATCTTGCCAATGTGAAGAGATCCTTGAGATTGTCATCTTGCCTCTCGCCCAACATTTTCTGGCTTTGGGAGAAAACAACAAAGCCTTGTATTACTTCCTAGAAATTGCATCTGCTTATCTCATCCTGGGTGATAATTATATGGTAAGCTGTTTCTACAAGACCCCTCCACCCTAGAGACAATTTAGAGATGGCACAACCAGAAAGGGAGCCCCAGCGGGCTTTTCTCCTCCTCATGATGATTTCTGCCAGCACCCATTTCCTTGGAAAATCACATTGCTCAGGAGGGAAATGACCTAAGGTTGAGTAAAGGGAGCTGGAGCAAATTGCATGTCATGACACATCATTTAAAATACTGCCACCTTTAGAGTCTTATCTTGGATTGTCCTAGCATCTGATCCCGTCTGATCTCGGAAGCTAAGCAGGGTCAGCTTGGGTAGTCCTTGGATGGGAGACCCCCTGGGAATACCAGGTGCTGCAGGCTAGGAAGAAGGACCTGGTGGCCCACTCTCAAAACAATCTGCTATTGAAAACCCTATGAATAGCAGAGAAGCACTGACATACTGCCGGGTGCCAGGCATGGCAAGTATCAGGGAGTGTTTCATTCTATTGTACATAGGGTCACTATGAGTTGGACTCTACTCGACAGCACCTAACAAGAACAATAATGTCTATGGGAGTTAAGGGCTCATATCTCCCTCCCAAAATGATGTGAAAGGGTTCTTAGTATCAATGATTAGGTTTGGCATCATCTTCCTTGGCAGTGTCCCATGGGCTTTTGCCCTGTTTTCCCAAAATACCTTTGAGCATGAAATACCAGTAGGGTCTTTGATGCTTGGTCTTAACCTTGTGATCCCCAAGGAAGTTTACCCACTTCTGTCTTCACGGAATTAGTGCTAAATTCTCACACATACATTTAGACCATCAAGGCACTAGGGAATGTGTCTCCAGGATAATTGTAAATAAGTTTTCAGGGCAATATGCCCAAGAAATGAGGAGGTTACATATACATAACAAAATAAGAAGAATGCATTGCTCAGTAATTTAGAAAGCACTGAGCTGAGTAACTGTGTAAGTTTCTTTACTGCAGACCTCCCAGGGCCTTTGATATGCAGGAAATATGCAGTGTAAGTCTTCTAGAGGGTAGAAGATGGTAAGGGCCAGGGTAAGGCTGAGGCAGACTGTGTTTCTCAAACTTATTTGATATTGTTGTTGTTAGGTGCTGTCGAGTCAGGTCTGACTCATAGTGACCCTATGTACAGCAGAACGAAACACTCCCTGATTCTGTGCCAGGCACATGATCTTATTTATGTTTAAGCCCATTGTTGCAAACACTGTGTCAATCCATCTAGTAGAGGGTCTTCCTTTTTTTCGTTGACCTACCACTTTCCCAACCATGATGTCCTTCTCCAGGGATTGGTCCCTCTTGAGTATATGTCCAAAATACGTAAGATGCAGTCTAGCCATCCTTGCTTCCAAGGAGCACTCTGGCTGCATTTCTTCTAGGACGGATCTGTTGGTCCTTTTGGCAGTCCATGGTATATTCGATACTCATCTGCAGGTGGGGAGTGGCTGTAGATACAGATGAAGTTCCCTTGCTAGCCTGCAGCTTGCTTCCTGCTGTGTGGGAGTTAGGGAGCACTGCTCTACTGCTGAGCTACGTCCCCAGCCCTGGGCCAGCTTTCTAGAACCTGTGCCTGCTCCATTTCACTCCCCAAAGAGTGATGAAGGATCAGGAAGACACAGGTTGGAGGCGGAGCCCTGGGGCAAGGCCACTGCACCCTCTGTACCTTCCCAGCAGAAACTCTGGTTGGGCCGGGCCTGGGGCCTGACAGCCAATGAGTCTCACCGCTCTCTTCCTGCCTCCCCCACACCCTGGGGTGCAAGGAGACTTGGAGCCCTGGCCTCGCCTTACTTGACTCATCAAGTCTGATCTTGCCCTGATGTTCACATGTTCCAAGGTCTCTGTGTCTCAGGGTGCCGTAGGAGGTTGAAGATGAAGTGAGGAGGGTGGCTTGGGGCCTCGCTTTCCTTGTCCTGCCTCCCAGAGGTGCCCTGGCATCACAAGCCGGCCACTCTGTAGCTATTCCAAAAGAAGAGGGCCCTGCTCACAGGTGTGGGCCTGCTCTCGGGGGCAGCGCGGACATGGCTGGAAGCTGGGAGGGCATGGGAGGACTGGGAGGAGGAAACTGCTCTGGGGGAGCTGCGGGCGAGACAGTTTATGCGCTAGCATGAGGAGAGGTAGGGTTTCTCCACGTGTCCTCTTAAGGGAGGGGTCCGGTGGGCAAAGGCAGGCCTGAAGTGGGGAGCTTTACTCATCCAGCCCCTGTCCAGTTTGGAGGCCTAGTGTAACCAGTGGAGCCGGCAAGGGGGTGCAGGTGGGACCAGAAGCGGTTTCTACTTCCCTTCCTTAAGGAGCGCCTGGGGCGACAACCCGCCCTGCCCGCTTCGCTGCTCAATACTTCTGCTCTCCCCGGCTGCAGGCATACCTGTATCTGAACGAGGGTGAAAAGTTGCTGAAAACTCTCAGGAAGGAAAAATCCTGGAGTCACACGTTTGAGTGTGCCACCTTCTATAGCCTCAAAGGTCAGGTAAGAAGCCATGAGAGGCATGGATTCGTCCATTCCTTGCCTTGGGCCATTCCACAGGAGAAGTGGACACCACCCCATACTTTCTGCATCTTCCTCCCATCCCCTGTCACAGATTCCTGTCCGAGGCCCTGGAATCAAGGTCCCCAGATCCAAAATGATCTCACCATCACTTACCAGCATCAACATCTTCTGTCTTTCAGGTTGACACTTTTGTGAAATATTTTTGTAACAGCCCCTAAAAATGGACATGAAGAAGTAAACATTTTCTTAGAGATTGTTGTTGTTGTTAGGTGCCATCAAGTCAGTGTCCAACTCATAGTGACCCTATGTACAACAGGCGAAATAGTATTCTTACTGCTTCTCTACTATTCATAGGGTTTTCAATGGCTGATTGCTTTTTGGGAGTGGGTTGCTGGGTCTGTCTCCCAAGCCTATAGCACCTGGTGTTCCCAGGTGGTTTCCCATCCAGGGACTAACCAAGCCTGACCCTGCTTAGCTTCTGAGATATAACGGGATCAGACACCACAGTGCTAGGGCTTCAGGCTTCTTAGAGATAGAGGGTGCAAGACTAAGATGCCATATCCTGGTCTCCAGTCCTTCGTGCGTACACTCAATGAAACTTTCTGTTGGGTCAGGCACATGAGGATTTTATCTCTGGGCCACAAGTGCACTTTTTGGATGAGAATGCCCCCCACGTGTGCTATTGGAAGGTGTGGACTAAAGTCCAGAATCACTGTTCCCTCTTCCCCAAACCCCTCCACCTCCCCGCAGGTCTGCTTTAATATGGGCCAGATGGTGCTTGCCAAGAAAATGCTGAGGAAGGCACTGAAGCGCCTTAACAGAGTCTTCCCTTACAACTTCATCTCCCTGTTTCTTCAAATGCACGTGGAGAAAACCAGGCACTTCCATTACATCAATCAGCAGGTCCAAGAGGGCCCGCCTCCAAGGTAAGGGAAGGAGCTAGAGAGCTGGGGAGGGGAGGAGAGAGACCCCCCACATGATGCAAATCAGCCCCCCAAGCCTGGTCCTCTAGGGGCACAAGGGCTCCTGTGGCTCTGACTGCTCATTGGAGGGGGAGGCGGCAAGTATGGAAGGGGTTCACAGGCCAGAGCTGGGGTGTCCCAGAGCACTTCACAGGCAGTTCTTATCAGAGGGAATTCAGAGGACAAAAACGTATAGGACCCCTTTGCAAAGTGCACTCCAGGGCCCCTCCCTACTCATGCAACCTACAAACCTCCTGGAATCCTTGTTCTGATCCATTAGAACCAGCCCCAGTCCCCAGACCTCTTCCATTCAGGGCTAAGATTCTGAGTATCACCTCAGCTCCAAAGAAATATAGTAGACCCTGAAGATACATGCCGAGGTGTAAATCTCCTTAGCTATCTATGTGTCTTGATGGGGACATGGGTTACCCACTGGCCAAAATTGTACTTCGAGATTTGCACATCTCAAGTTATGTAAATGGTGTCTATAATACAAGAACTATAAAAAGTAATGGTTGGAGGTAGAGAGAAACCGTGAAGGAAAAGGTAGATGAAATAAGAATGGTGATTGCTGTTGAAGCTAGGTGCTGAGTCCCCATAGCTCATTCAACTCTTTCATTGTCATGAGTATGTTTGAAGTTTCCTGTAATAAAAGTTTTTAAAAATATTCCACCTAAACAATGGCATGGTGCATGCCTGTGATCTAGGTGACTCAGGAGGTAGAGGCCGGAGGATCGCAAGTTCGAGACCAGAGGCAGCTTGCACAGCTCAGAGAGACCTTATCTCAAAGTAAAAATAAGAAATGGGGCTGGGACTGCAGCGCAGTGATGGAGTGGTCATGAAGTATGTGCAAAGCCCTCTGCCTCCTGAGTTGCTAGGATCACAGGTGTGGGCCTCAGGGGTGCCCAGCCTATTTTTTAAATTTTTAAAGGAAGAAATTTTAAAAACTGGTATTATTAAGTACATGTAGGTATCCATAATCCAAAACTTAACTGTTATTTCATATGTACTAATATAAATATATATGTCTTTCAACAGTATTTTAATCACTTACTTTATAGAGGAATTCAGAGACTCCTCTTAGATCTCTATTTGTTGTTGTTGTGAGGTGCTGTGGAGTCGGAACCAACTCATAGAGACTCTATGTACAACAGAATGAAACACTACCCAGCACGTTTGCCAGGCACACGATCTTTTTGTTTGAACCCATGGTTGATCTACGATGTTTCTTCTCGTTTTGAGTTGTTGCCACATCAGCAAAAGGAAGTCCCAGGGGCTTTACTCCATTCTCATCATTAAAGTTGACTCCACTTTGAGGTGGTAACTCTTCCCCAGTCATTTCTTGAATCCCTTCCCATCTGGGGGGCTTGTTTTCCAGCACTATATTTGAGAGTGCTTCTCTGCTATTCATAGCGCTTTCAATAGCTAGTGGTTTTAGGATCTCTGCTTACATTAAATATATTCTTTATATTTTTAGCATGGAACATTAGTAGTACCCAAATAATTAAAAGCCCATACATTAAGCCATACATTGATAAGGGAAAAAGTGGATAGATATTTTCTCCTGATATAATAAAAAATAGCATGCACTAAGATTTATGAATTACTAACTACGTGGCAAGTGTTGCACTAAAAGCTTTCCATTATTTTGTCTAACACTGCAGGAGAGGACATGAAGATTACATGGCTAACTCAGTGTCTCAGACAAGTACGGGTCAGAGGCTGGACACAAACCAAGTCTGTCAAGGATATGTGCATTCTAACAAAATTATTGTTGTTGTTGTTAGGTGCCGTCGAGTCTCTGTCCAACTCATAGCGACCCTATGTACAACAGGCAAAACACTATTGTCCGTGCTTCTCTGCTGTTCATAGGGTTTTCAATGGCTGATTGATTTTTGGGAGTGGGATTTTTGGGAGTGGGAGTCGGTCTCCCAAGCCTACAGCACCTGGTGTTCCCAGGCGGTCTCCCATCCAAGGACTAACCAGGCCCGACCCCACTTAGCTTCCAAGATCTGCTGGGATCGAAGCCACAATGGCCTGACTGTAGGCAACAAAATTATTAGTTGTTTTTAAATGCAAATTTAATTGGGCACCCTGTATTTTCATTTACTAAACCAGACAATCTTAGTTTGCAATCACATTTTGTAAAAGAAATAAGAAGTACCTGCATAAGGGGAAAAGGTAAAAAAGTACTGAAGAGGAAAACACTGTGGAACTGTTGCCTTGAACTACCCACCAGCCTAAAGGTTCTCGTCTCAAAAATGAGGACAATAAGAAATAACATTTAATGTCAATGTCCATGGTCCTCATGAATGCTGCATATTTTTGTCCATGTTTTCTTGGAGCTTTAAAAAAAATCATTTCCACAACAGACCCAGTGTCATCAATGTCTAAATGGAAAGTACCTAGAATTCTTAGCATCTCAACAATAGCTCTTTCCTCCTTCCTTCTCATCTTTATTTAAAATCTGCTTTTTAAGAAATAATTCTATCTAGCTGGGCACCTGTAATCCCAGCGGCTTGGGAGGTGGAGGCAGGAGGATCACAAGTTCAAGACCAGAGGCAGTCTGCATAATTTAGCAAGGCCCAGTCTCAAAAAAGTAAAAAAAATGGCCTGGAGGTGCAGCTCAATGGTACAGCACTTGCAAAGCATGCAGGCACAAGGCCCTGAGTTCAACCCCCAGTACCACAAAACAAATAAACAAACAAAAAAGAAAGAAAGAAAGAAAGAAAGAAAGAAAGAAAAAAGAAAGAAAGAGAAATAGTTCTATCTTTGAAACATGCCCAGGCAATTCCCTCCATGATCCTTTTCTTAAACCAATACAATGTATAATCCCATTTTACTAAAGGGAAGTTCTTCTGATAAAAAAAAAAAAAAAAAAAAAAAAAGGAAAAAAACAAAACCTCTTTAAACAATGGAACTTCTTCGTTTGATCTTATTGGCACATCCCCACCCTATGACAGGGGCCTGTCTAAACTCAGGTCACACTAGGCACCCAGGACTGACATCACACAGGGCATGCTATAGGTTAAATAAAACTGGAGGGAACAGGTGCACCTCTCTCTTTATGGCTTCCTCCTCTTTGGTCCCTTGGTAAGTCCTTGTCTGTGTCTTGGATGGCGCTCTCTCTCTCTCTCTCTCTCTCTCTCTCTCTCTCTCTCTCTCTCTGCCTCTCTCTCTCTCTCTCTCTGCCTCTCTCCCCCTCTAAGTGCCCAAATATAAAGTGTGGACTTCATAAGCTCTATGACTTTGTTTCAAAAAAGAGAAATATTTCTACTTATGTTTTGTTTTCTGCTTTTGGTTAAGTTACCAATCTTGGAGCCATCTTGTAGCTCTCATTTCTATCACATGTATAGAGGATTTTTGGCTATGTTATCAGTTAAATGGCCTGCTAAACCAGTGACAGAGAGCCCAGATGTTCTTTGTGGAAGATCATCACCCTCCCCTTGAGTACCATCCAGCACTGTGTGTTTGCCACCTCCTGCGACATTGCCTTCCACTGTTGAAACATAACTGTTAAAAGTGCTCATTCCCTTTGTTGAGCAGAGACCTAGCGCCTAATAGCAATGTGCAATGGAAGGAATAAGACAGGAGACTGGCTGAGCTGGAGGGGGCTGGGGCTTGAGTCCAGGTACAACTGCAGTCTAGCTGTGTGACTTTGACCTCATTACTCCCCCTATCTGAGTTTCACCTTCCTGGTGTGTAAAATGGGGTTAATTATTCCTTCCTTTCCTATGGAGTTGTCATTAGACTCAAATATGATGAATGATAGCCATGCATTTTTAAACAGCTTCCTTTGATTAGCAATTACCTGACACAGAATGAGTACTTTACCTAAATTATCTTAATCATCACAAAGTAGGTAATATGGTGCCCATTTTATAATGGGGGAAATGTGCTTTATAACAACAAATGTGCTTGTCAGTAATGGGGGCAGGCCTTAAATTCAAGGCAGACTTGACTCCCAAGCCCATCACGAGGACACTATGTGCCCGTGCTCCCCTGAACATGGTGGTGACCATACCTTCTATGTTCCATTTGTTTTACTTTATCTAATAGGAAGAAGAGGCTGGCACAGCTTTACCAGCAAATCACCTGCTTCTCCTTGCTGTGGCAGATCTACAGCTTACATTATTTTTTTCACTACAAATATTATGGCCACCTGGCAGCTATGATGCAAGTGAATACCGCATTGGAAACTCAAAATGATTTCCAGGTAGGGTATTTTTATAGCTGTTTTTAAAATGTCTGAATTTCATTTAGAAAGAAAAACCTAGCAAAAGCCAAGGGGATCCAAAACTGTGTTGTTGTTGTTGTTGTTGTTGTTGTTATTGTTGTTGTTGTTGATAGATGCCGTTGAGATGGTTCTAACTCATAGGGATCCTGTGTACAGTGGAACAAAAAACTCCCTAATTTGTTGCCAGATACACGATCATTTTTATGTTTAAGCCCATTGTTGCAGACACTGTGTCAATCCATCTAGTTGAGGGTCTTCCTTTTTTTGTTGACCTACTACTCTCCGAAACATGATGTCCTTCTTCAGGGATTGGTTCCTCCTGACAACATGTCCAAAATACATCAGACACTGTCTAGTCATCCTTGCTTCCAAGGAGCACTCTGGTTGCACTTCTTCTAGGACAGATCTTTTGGTTCTTTTGGCAGTCCATGCCATATTCAATATTTGTCTCCAACACCATAATTCGAATGCATCAATTCTTCTCCTGTCTCCCTTGTTCAATGTCCAGCTTTCACAACCATATGATGCAACTGAAAATACCACGGCATGAGTAAGGCGCACCTTCATCTTCAATGTGATGCTTTTACTTTTCAATACTCTAAAGAGATCTTTCACCACAGCTTTTCCAAAGCAATGCATTTTTTGATTTCTTGACTGCTGCTTCCATGGGTGTTGATTGTAGAACCAAGTAAAGCAAAATCATGGAAAACCTTAATCTTTTCTCCATTTGAAGTTGTAGACTGACCCAGTTGTAAAGATTTTTGTTTTGTTGATGTTGAGCCTCAATCCATACTGAAGGCTATGTTCTTTGATCTTCATCAGTAAATGTTTCAAATCCTCTTCACTTTCAGCAAGCAGAGTTGCGTCATCTATATAACATAGGTTGTTAGTGAGTGTTCCTCCAATCAAGATGCCTTATTCTTCGTTATAAAGTCCAGCTTCTCAAATTATTTGCTCAGCATAGAAACTGAAGAAACATGGTAAAAGGATACAGCTCTGATGCACACCTTTCTGAACTTTAAACCAGGCAGTGTTTCCTTGTTCTGTTTGAACGACTGCCTCCTGGTCCATGTACAGATTCCTCATGATAATAATTAGGTGCTCTGGTATTCCCATTCTTCGAATTGTTACCCATGATCTGTTATGATCCACACAGTCAAATGCCTTTGCATAGTCGATAAAGCATAGACATCTTTCTGATAATCTCTGCTTTTGGCTAAGATCCACCTGACATTACTAATGAGGTTTCTGGTTCTCTGCTCTTTTCTGAATCCCACTTGATTTTCCAGCAGTTCCCTGTCTATATACTGCTGCAGTCACTTTTGAATGGTCTTTAGTAAAATTTTGCTTGTGTGTGATATTAATGATATTGTCTGATAGTTTCCACATGCAGTTGGATCCCCTTTCCTGGGAATAGGCACAAATGAGAAGCCTTTTTAACCAACTCATTTCAAGTAGCCTTCCCTTCACTTTCTCACCATTTGACATTTTCTTCCCTGTTCCTTCATTAGTTCATTGTCCATCTCCCTTACTAGCCTGTAAGTCCAGGACAGCAGGGGCCTTGCCTATTGTCTTGTTCACATCCCAAGTCCCTAGAACTTGCCTGGAACATAGCAGGTATTCAACAAACATTTGCTCAATGAACTACTTTTCTTCTCCACACTTGGGACTATCTCCTAAAAACTGTTGTGCAGTTGGGGTTAGAAGGGAGGATAAAATGGAAAAGTCCAAAGGAAAGTGAATCAAGACATTTGTCATCAAATGGCCAGTACTAAGGGCAGAATAGCAGAAGAAGTGCTCCTCTTAGTGTTCAAAAGGAAATAAGGAAGTCAGTGTAGGATAATAGAAAGATTCAGGATGAGAGCCAACAGAGCAGTTTCTTGGACTCCACCTAATCCACAGTGTGACCACGGGCAAGCCACATAACCTCCAAGCTTTGTATTCTCCCTGCAGAGTGAAGCAGTTAGACTCTGTTGTCTTGGTACAAATCTAAGAAGCCCAGGGCTTTATTGCAGATGTGCATTTTTAATTTGCCCAGCAATTCCCTCTCCTCCATCACCATTTCTGGCTCTCCTCCCTTTCTGGTAGCATTGTATGAAGCATGTTCCAAACCAGGAATAAAGGAATTGGCTAAGATGGACTTTGCAACTTAAGTATCCAAGGACCTACCTTTAACACAATTTGTGGGCTGGTAATTTTGTGCAATTTGAGGAATTCCAGGGGAAAAATCCCTATTCTAAAATATCTCCCTTACCCAACTTCCCCAATGCTTTACACTCCTAACATCAGAAGTGTACAGAATGCTGTATTTTTCCTGCTTGTATTTTTCAAATCAGTTGGTGAATATCGTGTTTTATACATATGTAATGGCAGCAAGAGAGATTTGTTGAACAAGTGAAAAATCTACATCTGTTTTATGTGTATATATGTGTGTGTGTATGTGTTTGTATATTTATCTTCGCACTAGCTGCATTGTATATATAACAATATATATAACTAAAACTGCGTTTTTAAAGGGAATTCTTTTCTCCTCACCCTTCTCTAAGCATTTATATTCTGAAGCAACTTTAACTGTCAAAGAGTTATTTAAAGAGTAGCCAGCTTCTCTTGAATCACCAATTAGGTTAGAATTATTCCTTACACTTTAAAAAAAAAACAAACCAAGCCGACCTTCCTTTTTTGTTAAATTTAAAAAAGTAATGCATGCTTGCTGTGACAAATTAAACATCACAGAAATGCACAAAAGAAAAAGGATACCCTCCTTTGTCTCCTAAATGTCCCCTTCCAAATAAGTGACTCTTATCCCAACAAGTAGGTAACTACTGTTTACACTTGGGAATACAACTTTAAGTCTTTGCACTGTGCAGCCTTATATTCACATATAAGCTATTGCTTTTATTTTTCACAGAAATTTAAACTTTCCATCTAAAGACTGTAAGTAAAAAAGGATGTTAAATTTGTCCTGGATGACCTAGCAAGATGGTGGCAGAAACCCAGTCTGATATCTGTATATGAGCCCATGGCTTTGGCCCTTTGATCAGCTTCATTCCCAAGCTTAATAAACAAGTGTTCATTGGCAGGCACAGGGTGACATCCCTAGGCTTTCGGTGTGGCTTCTGCCTTAGCCTTGCCCTCTCTCCCATCCTCTGCTGCCATTTCAGATCATTAAAGCTTACCTGGATTACTCGCTCTACCACCAGCTGGCTGGCTCCCGGGGGATGTGGTTCAAGTATGAAGTTATGGCCATGCAGCAGATCTATAACCTCCCCCTGAACGGCGAGGACGTTGAAATTATGGCATATGTGGCTGACACCCTGGGCTACATCAAGTTCATAATGGGTCACCTGGACTTGGCCATTGAGTTAGGTGAGGTCTGGCTGGGTGAGATGGGGCTTGAAGACACAACTGTTGCCCCAGATCACACTCCATTGTTTTCTTTCCAGGCTCTCGAGCCCACAAAATGTGGGTACTGCTCCGGAATCCCAATAAACACTACCTGGTGCTCTGCAGACTTAGTAAATCTCTCTTCTTGAAAAGCAGGTATTCATCTTGAAGCATTTTCCAAAGTTGTTGTTGTTGTTAGGTGCCATCGATTCAGTGTCCGACTCATAGCAACCCTACTTACAGCAGGAGAAATACTATTGTCAGTGCTTTTCTGCTGTTCATAGGGTTTTCAATGGCAGATTGATTTTTGGGAGTGGGTTTCTGGGTCCTTCTCCCAAGCCTACAGTACCTGGTGTTCCCAGGTGGTCTCCCATCCAAGTACTAACCAGACAGACCCTGCTTGGCTTCCAAGATCTGAGGGGATCAGATGCCACAGGGCTATAGCTGCAGGCTTCCAAAGTTAGGAAGGCATATTACTGAGTGTTCTAGGGAAGGAGTACGGTTCACAGTAAGAGGAGGTAGGCGATGGTCATCACCTTTTCTCTTTGGGTGCCACTTCTTTCCTGTTAGTTCTTTTAACAGAATTCGCTCGCATGCATTGCCTCAAATCTGTTTGAGTCAATCATCCCTGTGGTGAGAATCAGGCCTCCACCCCTGCCAGGGGTCAGGAATGAGAAAGTTTTACAGAGTGGAACCTGGCCAGAGAAGCGCCACCAGGACTTGAAGCCCAGGCCAACCTGGCCTAACTCTTGTCCTCCTGACGGGGAGGACACCCTGAAAGAACAGTTGGAGAAAAAGGCCAATTGAGGTTTAGGTTCCAGTCCTGAGCAGGGTTGGATTAGAAGGTTCGAAGCCTGTTTAACAGCTATATTTAGCCGTGCCTGGTGGCGCACACCTGTAATCCCAGTGACTCAGGAGGCAGAAGCAGGAGGATTGTGAGTTTGAGGCCAGAGGCAGCCTGTGTAACTTCGCAAGACTCTGTCTCAAGACAAAAATAAATAAATAAATAAATAATGTGCTGGGGTGCAGCCCAGTGGCAGAGCACTTGCAAAGTATGTGTGAGCCCCAGGCTTCAACCCCCAAGTCCCACAAAATAAGCTGTATTTAGAAGCCAAGTGGTGGCTCAGGCCTGTAGTCCCAGCAACTCAGGACGCAGAGGCAGGAGGACAGCAAGTTTGAGGCCTGAGGCAGCCTGCATAACTTAGTGAGACTCTATCTTAAAACAAAAATGTGAAAAGTGGCTGGGGGTGCAGCCCAATGGTACAGCACTTGCAAAGTATGCTTGAGGTTCTGCGTTCAGTAGCCTATACTGGAAAAAAAAAAAAAAAGTGTTGTATTTGGTTCTGAAATAGTGGGCGAGGCCAAGACTATCTGGAGCCTGAACCTCATCCTCTCCTGTCCACCACATGGTAATCCTACCATTTTTTCTTTTCCATAGATACAAGCAATTGACCCAGGTGCTAAGATGGCTGTGGGATCTTTCTGTGGCAGAAGAGCACATCTTCAGCAAGGCATTTTTCTATTCTGTCTGCTTGGACATCATGCTCTATGCTGGTAAGAGAAATGGCGGTGTGGTCCTTGGGCTGCTGTAATGAAGCAGCTGTCAGGGCCGGGGCTTTGCAACCACTCATTTCTAGGCTGGATGGACACACATGACAGGGACAGAGAAAGCCTGGTGGGGTGAGCTGAGGAGCTCTTTAGCAAGTGCCAAAAGTATAAGGAAGCAGCGAGAAGGACAATTAAATTGGGGAACCTCTTGGGTCTAAGTTGTCAGTTAAACTGTCAGCTCCGCTGACACAGAAGTGAGTCACAGGCCTTGCCTGGCTATGTACCTTTTCCCAGGGGTTTTTAATTTTTGCAGGATGTATTTAGAGACTTGCTTATAACAAAAGGTTGGATGGCTAATGATGAGAATAACAGGCACTAGGAGCTGTTGATGATTTGGAAAACAAATTTTTCCCTAATACACTTTAAGGGACATCAAGTAGGCAGCCCTCAGCACAATTATTTAAGGGACCAGTGAGGGTTTGTTTTCCGTGCCTGATTTTGAAAAGAGGATACACGTATTACTTCCAAAGGGAACCACAAGGGGAAAGATGGAGACGTCCTACTAGGCTAACTAAGGCAGACTGTTTGCACTTGGGCTCAGAAAGGTGGCTTTAAACTCCACTCCCACTCAGTCTTTACTGGCATTGAGTTATACAGCCATACTGTTCCAGAATATAGCAGGATTCAGCAAACTCAGGGCAATGCGCTAACGTGGCTGTTGCAATCCAAGGAACTCTTTGGATTCATAAAGTAATCAGAGACTGCTCTCTTTCTCTGACTGGAAATGCTGTTGGCAGCTCGTAGACCGGAAAGATGATCACACACAACCCTCCCCAGGAAAGCTTTCCTGTTTCTCTCTTTTTCAGGCTTTATTTATAGAACATTTGAAGAGTGTTTAGACTTCATACACCTCCACGAAGACAACAGAATTCTCAAGTTCCAAAGCGGACTCCTCCTGGGACTTTATTCGTGCCTGGCTATCTGGTAACAGTGTGTCTTGTTGCTGCACATCACAAATTTCTCAAGTGAAAATGTTGAATCTTGAAGAATTATGACTGAGACAGCTTAAAGGTGGCAGAGAATATTTATACTCAAGGGATCTTGAGGAACCCTGTGTTTATCACCCTTGTCCAAGGGCAGAAAAGTGATGTTGTCTCAATTGTGTTCAGTGCAATGAACACAACTCCATAGTCACCCATGTTGCAGGATAAGAAAAGATTACGGCGCAGATGCTCCCTGGGCACTGTATCCATGGGTTCTATATCTGTGGGTTCAACTAAATGCAGATAGAAACTGTGCAGGGAAGAAAAGCTGCAACTGCATTCAAAATGTACAAACTTCTGTTGTCGTTATTCCCTCAACAATACAGTGTAACAACTGTTTACATAGGCTGCACATAGGATGGTGTTAAGTATCATGAGTAATCTAGAGATTATCTAAATCATGTGGAAGGTATGCTTAGGTTATGTGCAAATCCTGCGCCTTTTCATATAAGGGACTTGAGCCTCCTTGGGTTTTGGTACCTGGGTATTGGGGTGCAGGGGTCCTGGAACCAACCCTGGAGGGTACTGAGTGATAACTGTACTTGATTCTGAGGAGTGATGGGATGATGACTGATAAATAGCACCACTTGCCTATGCACGCTCACATGCTTACCCAGATCTGACCAGATGGAAAGACACTGTGGATGGATCTGGTATCAGAGGATGTGGTTTACATCCACAGACAAATGGGCTTTCTAGCAGTGAACCCCAGGATTAGGCCCACCCACTCAGTAGCAGACAGTTCTGGAAATCATAGGCCTCCCCCATTGAGGCAGGCATCTTTCTATCTCACGGTGGAGTGAAGATGGGTTCCACACTCCCTGTTGCCTTCACTGGCTCTCAAGATGGAAACAGACACATGGAGCTGCTCTTGCCTAGATGTCTCTCCAAATCGCCAGCCAACAACTGGCAAAGAAGTCACTCCTTATTGGAGGGAGTGAGCAAAGCGGTGTAATGGACTTGGCACTTTGCACCCATGGAGGCCCCTCCATGGAAGGAAACTTCAGGCTTGAGGAGGAAGCACTTTCTAAGTACTTCACTAACTCATTAATCTTGCGGTTTAATCCCTTTAACCTATTAAGTTTTTAACTTGGTAAGCCTCTAGCTATGGTCATATCCTCAAGGAATGAGACCCTTAGTGGGTTTGGGGGTGCTGTAACTCAACATTACCACCTGCCCTGAGGAGTTCCCTGTCTCGAGTCTTCTGCTTGGGAGATGTTGGGTCCTTGTCTTGGCCACTTTTAGGATGAAACAGAGAAGTGAAGCAGAGTTCTGAGTTTATTGGGTAAAGGAAAGGGATAGTACCTGCTTCAGAGAGAGGGCAAGTGTCTAGAGAGAGGCACACGTGGGTGCCTTTACAGATGGATGTAGATAGGATTTTGTGCCTTTTTCTAACTAGGTTTAAGGATTAAACAAGGTTTAAAGATTAAGTAGAGTCAAAAATTTACCACAAGCAAAGGCAACATGAGCTAGTTTATCTATCCCTCTTATTCTAAAGAATTTCCTTGTGTAAGTTAAATTGTAAGGTGATTTTATGGGGTGCAGTGTTTAGGCTTGGCTATGGGAGAGGGATGCTTTGGGCTGGGATTTAGATCAGTTGGTAGAGGGCTGTGCTGCAGTCTCTGAGGTCCCAGGTTCAATTCCCACCACCCCCAAAAATGGGAGAAGGACCTGGCAATCCACTCCCAAGGCAATCCCCAGACAGTCACCCATTGAAAACCCTCTGAGGGTCACTATGAGTCAGATACTGACTCGATGGCACCTAACAACAACAACAACAATGAGAGGGATGCTAGTGATGTTAAACCCAAAGGTCATAAACATTTAGGGTCTAAGTAAGTATAGTCTGTTTGTTGTTTTTGACATTTTTGTTGAGAATGGCTCTCATGTGAGAATGGCTGTCGACTGAGAGCTCCTAGGAAGATGAGAATACTCTCCACCTAGGCAATCTTCACTGATCTCATTGGTTGGTTAGTTACTGACAACCCAAGGGGATTGTGTGCAGATTTCTTGAGTTAAAGCTGTTGATTCTCCTTAGGTGGGAGATGTCATCAGATTCCAGAGTGAGAGGCTTCTCTCCTTTCCCATATCCCCCAAATTTTCCCTGTTTTTCTATCCTGCCTCAATTTCCCCCTTTGAGACTTTGATCCCTTAATCTCAAGGGCTGATGAAAGCTGAAAGTCTGTTTTCTGAAGCTTCTTCAGGCTGAATTGGGGCATAGACACTATCCAGGGATCGAAAATCTTGACCTGTCTCATCTAAGAGGGACATGGTCTGAGTTCTCAGGTTTGAGGATCATCATCTGGCAGGAATCTGGAAGAGATGATGTCATTAATCTAGACATAAAACCTTATAAACAATAAACCATGCAGCAGATGTTATGTTTATTCCTAAGATTAATGTCAAGATGAACAGTAAGCCTCCAAAATAGGTAAAAAACAAACAAACAAACAAACAAAAAACCCCATTAATTCCACAATTACCCAGACTGAACCTCCCCAACACTATTTCCCATCTCAAATTATATGCAGCCATTTTGTCTAAGATGGCCCATCAAAGGTTTTGTGATGAGAGGTCTGGAGATGTAGCTCATGATAGGGCAAGTGCTTTGTATGCACAAGGCCCAGGGTTCAGTTGGGGAAGGGAGATGTTGGGATGAAATGAGATTAAACAACAGCATGAAAGCATCCCTATATAAAATGCCTGTTCTCTATCTCAGCAGGGTCTGTAGCTGTACCACTCTGGCATCTGATCCCATCAGATCTCAGAAGCTAAGCAAGGTTGGGCCTGGGTTAGTACTCGAATGGAAGACTGCATGGAAATACTGGGTGCTATAGGCTTGGGAGAAGGACCTGGCAGCCCACTCCTGAAACAGTCAGCCATTAAAAACCTTATGAATAGCAGAGAAACACTGACAATATTGCCCGCATGGCACATGGTGTTGGGGAGGGTTTCATCTGTTGTACATAGGGTGGCTACAAGTCAGATCCACTCAACAGCACCCAAAAACAACAATCTCAGCTGGAGAGCTCTTTCAAGTTGTGTGCTAGGGCAGTGCTTCTCACACTTAGTGGGCATAAAAATCACCTAGAAAGCTCGTTAAATTCCTGGCCCCACCCCAAGAGCCTGTGTGATTCAGTAGATCTGGGTGGGACCAGAGGATTTGCACTTAAAAGGAAAACCCGGGTGGCACTGAGGAGGCCACGCCGCTGAGTACTGCTGGCCTCTGCCATCTCTCTCTGGAACTGCAGCAGCTTCTTTAAGCCCCAGAACTTACAGCTACAAGAATTTGATATAACTTTTTAGAGTCAAAAAAAAAAAAAAAAAAAAAGAATATTAGCTAACATGACTGGGTGCTCCTAAGGATTCTATTTATCTCAAATCATCAAACAATCCTAATTTTTCCTAGCTCTTTCCTAGTAACGCCCTGCTTTTACAGGCACGAGGAAGATGGTCAGAGGTCCAGGGACTGGAAGCTGCACATCCAGAGAGATCCATGTCAGGAAATCTGCCTATCTGGGAGCCATATTGATTTTTCTTTTTCCTCTCTGGTGGTGCAGGTATGCCAGAATTCAGGATTGGGATGAATTTCACAAGTTTTACAATAGAGCTAAAAATCTAGTTCAAAGAAGAACCCCAACAGTTCTTTACTACGAAGGCATCCTTAGGTACATGGAGGGGCAAGTTCTCTACCTGCAGAAGCAAATTGAAGAACAGTCTGAATATGCCCAGGACACCGGGGTTGAGCTACTCAAGGTGAGGCCTTGTCTGCTTTCCAGCATAAATCCCTCCATCACTGGCTTTCTTTCTACCTCCTGGGCTGTTTTCTGATTATAGAACTTACACGTTTATAATAAAAGTTTTAGGGGGCAACCCTCATAAAAAACTAGAAAAAAAATATACAAATGGCCTGTAATCTTACTATTCAGAGATCGCTGCTTTTTATATATTGATGTATCACTTCTCAAGTCTTTTTCTGGTAGTGTGCTTGCACATTTCCAGTTGTTGTAATTTGCTATTAAGTATATTTGAATAATTCCCCATCATTAAATTGTTTTTCACACCACTATTTGAAAGAAAGCATAGTATTTTATCTTCTGGATATACTATTGAATTGTTGTTGTTGTTGTTAAGTGCCGTCGAGTCAGTATCCGACTCAAAGCAACCCTGTGTACAACAGGGGAAACACTATTGTCAGTGCTTCTCTGCTGTTCATAGGGTTTTCAATGGCAGATTGATTTTTGGGGAGGGGGTTGCCAGGTCCTTCTCCCAAGCCTACAGCTTCTGGTGTTCCCAGGCGGTCTCCCATCCAGGTACTAACCAGGCCCAACCCTGCTTAGCTTCCAAAATCTGACGGGATCGGATGCCACAGGGCTACAGCTGCAGACTATTGAATTATATAACCCAATTATTCTTCACTATGTTCCTGCAGTTTAGGGCAGAGCCCTAATTCCTGGAATTAGACTCAGGCACCTGTCCCCAGTAGGCCAAGTTAAGAGATGAGTAATTGCCCCGGCCTGTGGGGCTGTTCAACAGGGACCTAGAGTAGGGGGGGGATGAATGAGAGAGAGAGACAAGAGACACGAAGGATGAGAGCAAGACAGGCTGTCTGATCAAGCTCCAAAGTCTTTAATGTTTTGCTGTAGTTTAAATATACATGGAGAGGGAGGGGAGGGGCAAGAAAGTCACAAGAGCCAGGGGATTCTTCAGAAGTCTTCAGCTCCTCCTATAACCCTGACAACCGCTTTCAGATGGTAATTTCAATTCAAAGGTCACAATGCCCTGAGGCTCAACCTGCTATTTTCACCACACCCTGCACCTTTTCATCAGGGTATCTTGTAAAAAGTTACTTTTGGTCTTGGCTCCCGGCAAGTAATGATGAGAAACAAAGAAAAGAGATTTAATCAATGTGCACACGGAAGAGGAACAGGAAGAAAGTCCCCCATGGCACCGAGTCCGTCTTTGGGACTTAGAGGAGCTTTAGGTTTAAGTAGAGAGGAAATTGGGGGCAGAGCTGAAGGTATACATAATTCAGGTGTCCTGGTCAGAGAGTGGTGGTTGGCCATTATCTCAGATCTGTTTTTTCAGGGTGGTTTTGTTACCAGGACCCCATGAGCGTGGGTCCAGGGGCAGCAGTGCATACAGCAAAACCTTGGTCCATTTGTGTCTGCGTAGGAAAGATTTTATGCTCAACTGAGAAGTTATAGTAGAGAGTATCAACAAGGTTTATTAAAAGATAGGACACCTGTAAAGAATAATTACAGGGAAAACTGAGGCCCCTGGAGAAGTTTAGACAAACCTGGAAAGAACTAGGACAAGGGTCTGTTCTCTGGGGAAACTGGCCTCAGGGTATTTCTACTCCCCAGTGGAAGAGCTAAGCAAGCTTTGAGGAGGAAAAATGCCTTGCAGAGACAGAAGATGGTGGCCCAAGAGAAGGAGTGACTTGCAAAGAGGGCAAGGGATGCACATGGCTGCCTGGGAGGAGGAGGAGAGTAGAGAGGAGCAGAGGGAGAGGAGCTAAAGGGAGAGAGGAGGAAGGAAGAGGGAGCGGGCTCAGACTCCCTCCAGGTTTATTCAAGCCAGGGTGAACGGAGGAACACGCAGGCACACCCAGGGGCTGGGGTTTAGCCCAGTTGGTAGAGTGCTGCTCTGTGCACTCTGGGGCCCTGGGTTCAAACCCCAGCACTGCAAAAACAGGAGAAGGACCTGGCACCCGACTCCCAAATCAATCCCAAAAAATCAGCCATCAAAAACCCTATGAATAGCAGACAAGCGCTGACATGGTGCCAGGGGTGGCAGTGTCGGCAAGTGTTCTGTTCTGTTGTACATAGGCTTGCTATGTGTTGAACCTGACACAATGGCACCTAACAACAACAAAGGGCACATCCAATGTGACATCAGTGTGATGTGAGCCTTGTGGGCCAAGACTTCAAGCTCCCCCTGGAAAAGCCCTTTTGTTGTTTCTGAAGCCTGGGGTCTTTGTTTTGTAAAATGCCTCAGTGGACCTTGGAATACTTTCAAAAAAATAGGCCCCTAGGTGGATGTCCTGCCTATATCTGTGCTCAGGCAACTATTGATTTTGGATTAGGATTAGGGTATGGGGTCCGTTTAAAAACACCCTTCCAATGTCCTTAGAGATTTACCTCACACATGGCTTCATCCATTAGGGTTGGATGCAGAGTCAGTCAGAATCTCCTTCTTCCTCCATATTGCCGGTTAATACCCACTGACTGGGGAGGCGGAGACAGGAGGATCACAAGTTCAAGGTCAGAGGCAGCCTGAGCAACTTCCTAGTAAGAGCCTGTCTCAAAATAAAAAATAAGAAAGGGGACAGAGTGGTGGAGTACTTGCCTAAGCATATCTAAGGTACTAAGTTCAACCCCTAATACTGAAAAAATAAAAAGTAAAAAAATGCATTTTAGGATTAGTGCAGCAGTTCATTTAATTCTCTGAATATTGTTAGAAGATAGGCCTTTTTCACTTCTGTTTTATAAGAAGAGAAAGCCTTGAATTTGCCCAGGTGAAACCCCATTCATTATCATGCTCCGCCCACATACAGTCTCAGGATCTCTTCAGGCACTTTGTTCACTCCAGCTTACAAAGTCACCCTCTCTGAACTCATAAAAGGTCACTTCACCTGCTTGGAGGTACGTCCACTCACAAAAAACAGATGTTTATATTTCAGATCCATAAACATTCTTCTGACTTTCCCTTGGGATATGGAAATTGCTCTGTTATATAAGGCATTTTAAAATACAATCTTAGAGAGTAAATGTCTCTTAAAGAAAATAACTTATGAGAAATTTGAGATATGCTTAACTTACATCATTCAGAAAAATTTTTTTGACCATCTTGCATGTAATCTAATTTATTCCATGCTTCTTTTGTTCCTTCCAAATACCAAGTGCACAACATGACAAGTAAGTTGGCTGTGGATTAAGTACTAATAAAGGTGTGCCTCACTTTTGGCCAACTTAATATATGAAAATCCAGATAGATAAACTAGCAGATGATTAAAGGAAAGCACATCTTTAGTTAATGAGTTGTTGCTGTTGTTAGGTGCTATCAAGTCAGTGTCCGACTCATAGTGACCCTACATACAACAGGTGAAACACTATTGTCAGTACTTCTTTGCTATTCATGGGGTTTTCATCAGCTGATTGTTTTTTAGGAGTGGATTGCCAGGTCCTTCTCCCAAGCCTACAGCACCTGGTGTTCCCAGGCAGTCTCCCACCCAAGTACTAACCAAGCCAACTCTGATTAGCTTCCAAGATTTGATGGGATTGGACACAACAGTGGTCAGCTGTAGGCAGTTAATGAGAAGGATAGCCATAAAACTCACTTATCCCAAAGATGGTATGGGTTAAAAAATGCAGTAGGTGCTACTGGAATTACAACAAAAACAGGAAAATATTATCTTTGAACTCTGGGAGCATGTGAATTTTTTAGGCTCAAGAAGGGAGCAGGGGTTGGGCATGGTGTTGCGTGCCTGTAATTCCAGCCCTCAGGAGGCTGAAGCAGGAGGATTGAGTGTTCAAGACCAGTCTGGGCTACAGAATGAGACAGACACTTGTATACACTTGCCTACTCCGTGTCTCCAGAAACTCATCAGTTATGGTGCAGGTTTCTCTCCCCTGGCACTGGCTCCCCAGAAGTTTCCATTGGATTCCCTGCAGTCACGTGTCTCTCTCTCTCTCCAGTCTTGGTGGGGTGAGGGGGTGTGGAGGTGGTCAGTCTTATGTCCTCCCCTCCCTGGTGGATCTGAGAGGTTGATTTTTCAGGCTGTTAAGCTTTTTACTTATTGCTGGAACCAAGTGGTGATTTTCAATCTCCTTACATGCAGAATTTCCCCCTTAAAATTTCAGTGATTAGCCAGGCATGATGACATACACCTGTAATCTCCCCACTTGGAAAGCTGAGGCAGGAGGAACAATAGATTCATGCCAACCTGGGTTATATAGCTAGTTCAAGGCTGGTGCCTGAGCTACATAGTAAGAATCTGTCTCAAAATTTTTTTTCTCCCAATTAATTTGTACTGCTTTAAAAATCAGAAGGGTGTGTGCCTGCACACTAGCATGTTTTAGATCACTGTTTCAGGAAGTATTGACTAACCCTCTCATATTGCATTCTTTGGTCTAGGTGGGCATGGAAACTACTCCATTTGACAGTTATCACTTTACAGTCAACGCTTACCATGTACATCTCTGCAAAATGCTCTCACTTGATCACTTATATGCTTAAGATGTTCCCAAATCACCTATGGAGGAAATAACTTAGCACTTAAGGACTTCTTTCTGAGTCTGATTATCTGTTTTATTTGTTTGTTTGTTTGTTTCTCTAGAACTTAGAGAGTCTTGTGACTCAAAATACCACTGGCCCGGTCTTCTACCCAAGGCTCTACCACCTGATGGCCTATGTCTGCATATTAATGGGAGATGGTGAGAACTGTGATCTCTTCCTGAACACAGCCTTGCAGTTCTCAGAGACACAGGGGAATGTGCTGGAGAAATGCTGGCTGAACATGAGCAAGGTATATACCATTAGCTAGCAAGCTGCAGTGGGGAATGCTCCCCCTTCGAAGGAAACCCCAGGCCACTTCCTGTTAGATTTCACCAGGCATGGAAGGCCATTGTCTTGGTTCATTTGGGCTGCTATAACAAGATACCTTAGGCTGGGTAACTTATAAACAATAAAAAATTGCTCACAATTTTGGAGTCTGACAAGTTCAAGATCAGGGTGTTAGAGATTCAATACCTCATAAGTGCCTGTTCTTCATTGATAGTTGTTCTTCTTTACCATCTTCTTGATCTTCTTCCCTCCTTTTCCTCTTCCTTCCCCTTCCCCATTTCTCCTCTCCCCTTTCTCCTCCTTGTTTCTCCTCCTTTTCTCCTCCTCTTTCTTCTTCTTCATCCTCTTCCTCCTCCTCCTTCTCTTCTTCTTCTTCTTCTTCGTCTTCGTCTTCGTCTTCGTCTTTGTCTTCTCCTGCTGCTGCTGCTTCTTCATTTCAGGTTGGCCTCACACTCACTATATAGCTCATATTGACCTCAAACTTGAGATCCTCCTGTGTCAGCCTGCTGGGATCACAGGTGTGTGCACCACACCTGGCTTGATGGGGCCTCTTACTGCGTCCTCATGTGGCAGAAGCGTGGAGGGGGAAAATTTTTTCCCCTAAGCCCTTTTGTAAGGAGAGAAATTTCATCCATGAAGGTAAAGCCCTCATGACCTGATCATTTTCTAAAAGCTCCACCTTTTAATACTATCACTTTAGGGGTTAGGTTCCGACATATGAATGGGACAGGGGTTAGGGGGGAATATTTCATTCAGTCATCACAGGCCTTACCAAAAGGGACCGTGTGTCCATAGTGCAGGCTTAAGCCCCTCCTCTTCCACGTTTAAGTTCTCGGGAATCGCTGGTTCATGCAAATCCCCTTGGTGCACTCTGCCCCCTTGGCGACACTTCCCATTTTCCACCTCACATCCCATTTGTTGGCATGTCTTTCCTCCTTTTGTGAATGTGAACTCTTCAAAAGCAAAAAACCATGCTTAGCAACTAGCACAGCACCTTATATGCAGAATTGTTGAATAAATTAATGAATATACAATTATGTGTGCTTATTTAAAGAGGTGCCTGCAGCTGTACCACTGTGGCATCCGATCCTGTCAGATCTCAGCAGCAAAGCAGGGTTGGACCTGGTTAGTACTTGGATGAGAGACCACCTGGGAATACCAGGTGCTATACACTTGGGAGAAGGACCCGGCAACCCAGTCCCAAAAATCAATCCACCATTGAAAACCCTGTGAACAGCAGAGAAGCACTGACAATAGTGTTTCATTTGTTGTACATAGGGTCGCTTTGAGTCAGACACCGACTGCAAGGCACCTAACAACAACATTTAAAGAGGCAAATTTCAGAGTCTTAATTTGAACACAAAAATTCATTTTGGTCTCTGGGTTCCCCTGGTTTCTTGTTTGTTAGGAGTTTGTCCTTTGCGAGACAGGATCTCTTTTTATGTAGCTCACACTGGATTTGAACTCAGAATCCTCCTGCCTCCACCTCCCAAATATTGGGATTACAAGCATGCACCACCATGCCACCTGATCCCTCTGGTTTACAATACAAGCTCAAGGACATTGTACCGTGTCTAGAATTGGGCCGGTCTTGTTTCCACACAAGTCTAAGTGCTGATCAACCCTTTGTTCTCCCTTGCCTCACAGGAATGGTGGTACTCAAGCTCTAAGCTATCAGAGGACAGATGGCTGCGAACGCTCTTGAACCTTCCAACGTGGGAGAAAATTGTATCAGGCAAGGTAACCATGCAAGAGGTTCACAAAAACAAATTCCTGATGAAAGTTAATATCCTGGACAACCCTTTCTAGCATTTCACGAAAGAGAACAAAGGTTGTCATAAGAACCATCTGTTTGTGATGATCCATTATGGACCTCTTTCCATAGCCAGCACCCTCCAGTTTCCTACCTAATCTTCTGCATCAGACCCAGAACCAGCTGTCCTGGTTCCTTCTTTCTAGAGGGCCCAAAAGGGTTGGCAATGTCACACTTGACTTTCTGTAATTTTATATAAATTGCCTTTACCTTCGTTGGATGTTTTTAGCTTGACCTGTGTTGTTCAGACCTTGCAAAATTGTATCATGTGAGAAAATATTAGTATCAAGATGGAGTGACATCTTTTGTTGTGACAGACATGTTTCTGGCTAATGTACTAAACTGAACATGTTTATTTTTAAACATCCAGCTGTTAAATCATTTGGAATTAGCACAATATTGCACATAGCAAACTTTTTTCATAGTCTGTAAAGATAAGACTAGAAAAGACACATTTTTACAGTGCTTGACCACGGCTTCCAGAGCTGTGGTGGTGTTGCTCACACCTCTAACCACAAGCATCAGATATCTGTAGACACACATTGTTAAATGGAAATATTAATAATTCTGATGTGTTATCTTTCATAGGCTTAAAGACACAGTACTTAAGACACAGTAGGATTCATCTTCATTTCTGGGATGTAAGGGCAGGGCTGTGTAGTTTTCCTCCTAATAGCATAACTGAATTCCACAGAGGAGAGGGGATGGACCCCCATGGTATCAGGTGAGCCACAGAGGCAGTCTGCGGAATTTAGCAAGACCCTGCATGCTCTGCAAGTGCTGGGCCACTGAGCTGCTGCACCCTCAGCCCATTTTTTTTTTTTTTACTTTTTAAGACAGGGTCTCCCTAAATCATGTAGACTGCCTCTGGTCTTGAACTTGTAATCCTCCTGCCTCTGCCTCCCAAGTCACTGGGATTACAGGTGTGAGCCACTGTGCGTGCCTCTCAATTCAAAATCTTTTTAATAAGAAAAGAAAGCAAGGGAAGAAAAGGTAGATAAAGCTAGATTGCAACTTGGAGATTGTACATTCCATATGTCTGAACTCATGCGCATCAGGTTTTACAGGAACCTGAACTTGGTTTGTGGTCCTGACTATGGCACAAACCAGTTAGTTGACCTTGGGCAAATCCCCTTCCATCTCTGAACTAAGTAGCAAGATGGGTGTGGGTGCATCTTCACCAAGTCAGCAGATGGCAGCGCTGGCCTTCAGCTGTGGCTGCAGCCCCAGGAGTCTTTTCTGGGCAAGCGCTCCAATGTCTGTCTGCAGAACTGCAGCCTCAGCATTTAGCGCCTTGACAGCTCCCCCCATTACCCACAGGATGCTTCTAACAAGATGTTTCCAGGAACACCCTGGATGGAATTATTTTTAGGAGAAGGAAAGTATAAATAATCATGAAGCCTTCAGGATCCATGAGGAAAAAGAGAAGTGATCTGGGGTTTCATTGTTTTGTTTCCTTTTGTTTTGTTTATGAGCCCTTGGACCCGTCCTACCTCCATGGACCCCTAGAGGGCAGAGGTTTCATCCTCATTATCTGCAGCACCAAATCCAGAACTGGACATATAGTAAGTGTTCAGAAAGTACTTGTAAATTGATGAACATATTAAAGAACATTTTAATTTGATCATTTCAAGCTAATTCTTACAGGCCACCTTAGAAGAAGAAACCTCATATTTCTTGAGTTGCAAGCTATACGGGCCCTCGTGGAGATCAACAAGAATTATTTATCATCTATGCGCTAGCCAGGTGCTGCACCACAGTTACAGTGAACAAGACACAGTCCACACAGGGGCTGCAGATGTGGATCCAGTTGCCGGCTTTGTGCCCTTGGGCAAAACCTTTTTGTACCTCAGTTCTCTCCTTCATAAAATGGGGATATAACAGTATCTGCATAAGATATTCATCAGATGGTTGTGGGTTAATGGAAGTTCAGCACTCAGCACTCTGTCAGGGGAACCAACAGGCAATTAGAAGGCAGGCTGCACAGAGGCCTGGCACACCCCACTGCGGCTGTAGAAGGTTATGAAAGCTGGCGGAGAGAGAGGAGATGTGACTCAGACACACGGAGGGCTTTTCAGGCCAGGACATGGCATTCGGTTCTGGAGTTCTGGAGCTTTGGAGAGCCCAGTCCTCCCACTTGGTCTGGAGGAGCCCCACTTCACAAAGGGAGTCGAGTAAGTGAGGCTGTAAGGTCACCATCTCCCAAGCCGTGGGCCAGCTGGCTTGCTGGTTGGGGCCCACCCTGCTTAAAATAGGAGCCACTGATTCACTTTACAGAGGAAGTGCCTGGACGGCATTTCTGTTTTAGAAAGACCACCACTCTTTTATTTTTTTCAAGGTGCTAGGGATCTAAGCAGGGTCCTGTGCATGCTCAGTAGGTGCTCTGCCACTCAGCGAAAGCCCCAGCCCAAGACTGCCCACTCTGTGGACAACGGATTGGAAAGAAGCTGAGCTGAGAGGCAGGCTGAGAGGTAATTCATGTTGCCTGCAATAGCAAAGTGGCAGTGAAGGGAGCGATGAGGTCGCTGATCTGAAGGATGGTGGAGGGGGTGGGATGTGCTGAAACGAGAGGAGGGTGTGCAAAAGGACCAAATACACAGCGGCCAAGTTCACTAAGGACGGAAATTTTGCAAGCATTTGCATGGCTCCCAATACCTGCTAGGTGGACAGTAACAATTTCCTCCCCCCAGCATCCCAAGCCCCAGGGGCATCTACTGATGGCCCAGTTGCCCCTTCTGTTAATGGTACCAGCCTCCACTCTTCCTGACTCATCTTTCTTCTGTTCCGCAGCCACTCACGACACTGTCAGTGCTCTCTGAACATCTTCCTAAATATTTCTCACACCCCTCCTATCGGCTTTATCTCCACTGCTACTGAAACTCCAGTTCCTTTGTCTGACTAAATGGCAATAGGCACACGATTCATTGGCTTCCTGATTTCAGATTTCCAGCCTCTACTAATAGCAAGGTAAGCTTGCTAAGATGCCTTCAGGACATGATTCCCATTTCTTAGCCTGGAACGGGAGGCTTTGAAGGCCTGGCTCATTCCCAGATCCGATGTTTGGGGAGCCTGGGCTTGGTCCCTCCACCTAGAATAGCCTTTACCAGAGTCTTCTGAGCTCTTCCCATCTGCTTCTGAATGCACCTGCCCCCAAGCTCTTCCACTGATGGCTGCCAGTCAACCCGCTTCTTACCCTCCCCCTCCTTAGGGTGGCTCACAGGGTGGCTGTGGTTTGCCTGGGGCTGTCTCTGCTCTGAGATCATCATGGGCAGGGATTCTGTGTCCCTCATCTTTGTATCCCCAGCACTTGGCAGCAGAAGGCCTTCTGCAAGCTCTGCCTTGTTCACACTTGCATCATGGCACTTTGCAATGTGGGACGCCAGAGGCAATAAATGGACTTAGGCAGTAAAGGGGTTCAGGCTGTCCAACCACCAGAAGGGGCTGGACTTTGACTCAGTTGGTAGAGTGCTGCTCTGCACTTTCTGAGGACCTGGGTTCTATCCCCAGTACCGCAAAAACAGGGAAGAAGGACATTGGCAATCCACCCCCAAAGCAATCCTAAACCAATCAGCCATTGAAAACCTGTGAAGGCCACTATGAGTTGGACCCAACAGCACCTACCAACAAACACCACCAGAAAGTGGCAGCCACCAGGGACTACCATTGAGGTACCACCATCCCCACCTACCCAAGAGGAAGGAAGAGTGTATGTGGGCACAACTATCTAACAGGTTGCCAACTCCTGCACGGTCTGCACCAGTGTTGTCCAGCAGAACTTTCTGTGGTGAGGGAGGCTTTGCTATCTGATCAACATGGAAGCCGCCATGCACATCGAGCTCCTAAGCACTTGAAAGGTGGACGGTGGGACCAAGGACCCGAACGTTTAATTTCTATTATTTATTCTTGATTAATTCAAATGTAAATGGGTACCTGTGACCAATGGCTACCACCGAGGACAGTGTAGCTCTTTGCGAACATTTACAACATGAAAACAGAACCACTGAAGGTTCGACAGAGACATTTCTACAGCAGAGAATAAGCCCGGCTTGGATCAGAAGGGGATTATTAATATACAACAGAAATGGTATCAGTCTAGACAGGTTAAACCTCTTATCAATGTGTAATTGTCCGACCAGGTGCCGTGGCACATACCTGTAATCTCAGCAACTTGGGAGACTGAGGCAGGAGGATCATAAGTTTGAGGCCAGAGGCTGCCAGGCAACTTAGATCCTGTCTCAAAATTATCTTTAAAAAAGGAGTGGGAGTGCAGATCGGTAATAAAGCACTTGCCTAGCATGTTTGACCCCCTGTCCCCAGTATCACGGGAAAAGGACATGGCAGTCTACTTCCAAAGCAATCCTGAAACAATCAGCCATTGAAAACCCTATGAAGGTCACTATGAGTTAGACCTAACTTGACAACACCTAACAAAAACAACAACTCCCAGTACTGAAAAAAAAAAAAAAAAAAAAAAGAATTACCCATCTAACATGATTGCAGGATGTCAAATTAGTGCTTCATCACAGATTCGGTATTAGTCTAATGTACAGATACACATTGGCTAACTGCTTATATTTCTCTATCTCCCTTCATATTACCTCTTGGCTTTTATGGGGAGGGAATGTTTTTTGTGATGACTTTAATGCATGCCTACAGATAAGGGAGGGGAGGTATGAAGGGTCACCATGGAAGAATCATCATCTGAAAACATGAAATCAAGTTAAATAAACTAGGAACCAAAATCTTGAACTTGCTCTTAGGGTATTTTTTAGAGAGGATGGGGAAGGAGGCCAGTAATTTTCAGTCAAGTACCAGCTCTCCTCCTAAATTTACTTCATTTCTCTCCCTTGGGCCTTTTTCTCTCTTGCACAAGCTCAATCAGTCAACATTAAATTACTAGCTCAACTCCTTTCCAACAGCCTGTGGTGTCTTGATGTCTCAGGCCCTGCATCCAGAGGGTTCACGGCTGCCTTTCCAGTGTGATTTCCTTGCTATGATGCATATTAAAGGGGATCCTATTCCTTGAACCCCAGGAACTCAGCTCTACCTCCTTGACGAAAAGACACTGAGCAGGGTGGCACTTAGTGGCTGCCAGAAACCATGGGTTCCCAGGATGCTTTACATTCTTGGGACCAAGGTCCTTGAGCAAGCTTTCAGACTGTTTCCCTGTATCTGCCAGAGCAACTTCTTGGAGGAATGGAGTTCATATAAAATGTCAGGCTGTTTACCAGATTGGAAAATCAAGGCACACAATCAACAAACCTCTGGCGTTCTGCTGGGCCAGTAAGAATGAGGCTGGGGTTTTGCAAAATGTTCCACAGATTCCAAGAGCTTTCCTACAAAATTAATGCAAAATTTCTTTTATTTAGTTGAAAGAAACTTTGTAGCTTAAAAAAATTCTAGGCTGGGTATGGTGGTGCATGCTATCATCCCAGAAATCCAGAGGCAGAAGCAGGAGGCGCCCAAGTTCCGGAAAAGTCTAGGCTACATAGCATGACCCTGTCTAAAAAAACAACAAATATCTATTGAAAGTGAGAGAAACAACCCAAGACACAAATATGGTCTACATTCAAAATTCAGTGTCCTTGGAGTCCTTATAGAAGCAAAACCTCTGGCTGTGAGCCAGCTGGTCTTTAGCTGTGCCCGCTCCCCCTCTCTGACAATGGAGCAGTGATTCAGGTGAAGATACCTGGAATCATTTAATGCCCTGAAAGGCAAAGCGACCACAAATGTGTCAGCCACACAGCCCTGTGGTACGGCTAAAAGCAAATGTGAGAATATTAACCCTGGCAGATTTCCTTCTCCCAGTGGTGGGGAGACTAAGAAAACAAAACAAAAAACCAACCCTTCCTTATATTCTGGAACACTAAAGGCCAGGTCCACAAAGCCCATAGCAAAAAAACAAAAACAAAAAAAGATGGACAATGAGATCCAATAGCCAGAGCCAAGAAAGGACAATAAATAGTTTCACAATAAATAGTCCTGTTTGCAGGAGGAAATGGAAGCTGGAAGCAGCAGTTCCCTGGGGACCCCTTTGAACCTGAAGAGTTTGCATTTTCTTCCCTGTAAACACAGCTGGGTCTCCTGGAGATTCTGAGGCTCCCTTCTGCCTTCCATTCCCAATTGTTTTTCTTACAACCCACAACTCAGCCAGGGCTTGAGAGGGTGGCTGTGCTGCCAGCTCCTGATGGCTTTAGGAAGGATGTGAGAGGGGAGGTGCTGGAGGCCCGTGGTTGTCACCTACATGTCAGATCCCGCTGCTTTGCCATGCCACAAACTATTTACAAATAAGAGTTACAGCATTACTAGTATAGACACTGATTAAACCATTGGAAACATCCTAAATGCCCAGTTCAGAAATGGTTTAGCATATTATGGTGCATCTCTACAGAGAGAACCCTATAGTAGGTATTGTAACTAATGGCCTGGTTTTTTCATACTGATATGGAAACTTTTCTGACACAATGTTAAGGGACAAAAAACAAATGGCAGAGTACCACGATCCCATTCTTGGTTTTAAAACAAACCAAAAATTAATAAATAAATAAAACTTCACTAGAACCATGTTTGGATCTTGATTCAAAGAAACCACTTATAAAATGCCATTTTCAAAACAAAGGAAATTTGACTACAAAATGAGAAATACATAAAAACAAGGATTTGGTTTGCAAAAATGCTTTTGTTCAATGTGACAAGATATTATGGTTAGGTAAGAAAATAGCCATATAGCCTAAAGATGCCCAATAAAGAATTTAGGGGTGAACTGACATGATTTGGGGAATTCTTTTTAAATAATTCAGAAGAGGAAAAAAGAAAAGAATTGAATGAAATAATCATTACAAGTGAGAATATGGAGGTGATTTTACTCTTCTCTTTTGTGGATGTTCAAAACTTTTCATAATAGAACCTCCTGCCTGCACAGGAAGCAGGTGAAGGAGGGGACCTACCATCAAAGCACACAGGAGTTCACCACCGCCTGTACCAGTGACACAAAGGCCAGTTCCCCCCTGCCACCCTTCCCTACCTTCTCTAGGAAGCCAGGACAACCAAGTCAGCAGTTCCTGACTCATGTTGGGAGCAGGACCACCCTGCAGGTCGGAGGTTCAGAGGATATCCAAGGTTTCCTGAGTCACTTCCCAGCTCAGCTCACTCAGGAGCTGAGAACTCCCTCCGAGGCTGTGCGGATGGAGTGGATTGGTATGGTATGGCTTGGAAACCCGAGCTCAACTGGTATTTTTGTTCGTAGTGCTATCATAGAGTAAGACATGCAAAGAGCCTGGCACACACCAAGTACTCAGGAACTATTAGTTATTCCTATTATGTCACCTTCTGCCACTGAGTCCACAGCAAGCTCCTCGAGTGTCACCTTGTTTCCTTATTCTCAGCACAATGCCTGGCACGAGATGGTTCTCGATGTTGTTAGGTGCCGTAGAGTTGCATCTGACTCAGAGCGACCTTTATAGGGCTTTCAGTGGCTCAATGTTTTTTCAGGATTGCTTCAGGAGTGGATTGCCACATCCTCCCATTTTTGCAGTGCTAGGGATCAGACCTGGGTCCTCAGAGAGCGCAGAGTAGCCCTCTACCAACTGAGCTAAACCCCAGCTGGGTTTTCAATACAGGTTGTGGGATGGGCAAATCCATCCATCCTTCCATCCATCCTACATGTACCAAGCAGCTGCAAAGTGCCAGGTCTTATTCTACATGCTATGGACACAACAGTGAACAAAACAGAGAAGTCATGGCCACCTGGTGCTCATTTCCTAGTGGCGAGAGCAGACAGGAGAATATAAAGTTCAACAGAGAAGAATAGAGCAGAACTGAGTGGATTAGGGAGGACCAGGGTCACAGCAAGGTTGCCCTTTTACATGAGGTGACATCAGAATAGTCTTGAAGTGAGAGACCAAACCACACAAATATCTGCAGGAGGCATGTTTCAGGACGAGGGAAGGTAGAGGTAGAAGGCTCTGAGGCAGGCACAGAGTAGGTATGTCAAGAATAAAGAGGCCGGCATGGCTGGATGGCATGAATGAAAAGGCTTTTATCTCCTTTTCTACTGGATTAAAAATGAACACACAACACATTTAGAAATTGAAAAAGATGTATTACAATATTCACAGGAGTACAATTGAAAAGGATCAAAAAATAATAATAAACCCGACGGTTTTTCCCTATCTGGATACATTTCCATCGAGAAGCTACAGAAAGTTAGGAATTTTAATCTCTTAAGTAATCCCATTCGGGTGTCCCCTTACAAAATCCACACATACTTTTAAGAGGTCTCGTTCTGGCAGTAATAAAACATGGGAAGGGCAGGTTTGCTGTTTGGATGCCACCTCACTGTTGTTGTCTGCAGCCTGGCTCAGGAAAGCAGCCTCTGGGAAATGAGACTGCCAGCACGGTGGTGTGCAGAAGGGGGCCCTGGGGTCAGAGCCCCCGCTCCAGGATGCTTTGCCTGGGGGTGAGCAGCGTCCTCAGGCAGCCCATCAACCCAGGCAGAGGTGCAGGCAGGTGACTGCCTTTGCCTGGGGAGCAGGTTGGTGAGGACTGTGGAGATTTTCTGCCCAATGCCAGATGCTGACAAAGGGCGGGGCATCTGGTTGGGCACAGATCGTGAAGTCAGGTGCAGGTAGGAGGCCATGTGGGGTGCAGAGGGGAGAAAAGACTGCAGGTGTCATGTGAATGAGCCCCAGCAGGACACCAGTGTCACAAACACATGGTCCTGGTGCTGAAAGGAGAAAGTAGGGCTCTTGCCATGCGGAGGACCAGGAACATGCAGTTTATTCCCAGGAGCTGCTGAGAAAGAGAATGCCCACTCTCTCTGTAAAACGTGTCAGGAAGTATCACACGTGGAGTGCACACACCTGGGTGTTCGAGACTTGTGTCCTTTGCATCCTGAGCCATTTGCACAGGGGCAAAGGGTTACCAAGCATCATCCTGGCATCGAGCTGAGGAATGGCGACCACCCCAACTCCTTGGAACTCATAAGAGAGGTCTTCTAAAGCCTCCCCAAGTTTGCAAAATGGGTGCAGGAGGGTTGTAGGATACTAGGCAAAGGGAGCCATTTTGTGGAAATACCTCAGGGCAGGCACTCTTTCACTCGGTGTCCCTCTCGAGTGAGCCCCATGAACGTGGAGAAGCAACTGGGAGGCCACCAAGAAGGCACTGCCCAGCTCCAGGAGATGGCAGTGTGTGAGGACAAAATCCGCTCTCTGCTTCCTTACGCACACATGGAAGGTAAATTGGAGATTATGGGAATAACCACCAGCAGTTCTCAGAAAATCAAAGACCTCTGCCCCGAACAGGGTGAGCTCTGAAGCTCACGTGCCCTTTATCGCCCCTCTAGAAGTCAATGGGAAGGGAAGGGACGCAGCTTTCATTGACCTCAAACTTCGTGGGAGAAAAGCCCCCATTCTCCCTCCCTCCCCCTGCGCCCACATGTTCTGTGGACCATCTAGGAGGTATTCTTCCAGTCATGTGGGCTTCTGGTTTTAAAGGGAAGAAAGTTTGGTTTGAAAGAAAGCGACTGAGAAAAACGGAAGGATACCAATATACTAAGTGTTTAATGATCTTCCCCAGGCTCTTCATTCCCAGCCAAAGGTGAAAGCTCACTGGTTTGAGGTGGGGTAGGGGGGAGTCGAGGGGAGAAAACGAATTATGAGGAGGAAGCAAGCTGTTTATATTTTTCCTTGTTTCACTGTTTATCACTTCCAAGGAATGGGGGGAAAGTAGAAAAAGCAAAACAGACAAACTCAAAGCAGGGACAGAGAAGAGAAGAAACCCTGAAGCAGCAACACCAGCCCCACTTCAGTTGGGAAACTCTTGACTGCCTTTAACCCGAAGGTCACTGAGGAATCACGAAGCAAAGCGACAGAAGCCATGCTTGGCTGGCTGAGGCTGGCTTTTGTGCCAGTGCGCATGACTGAAGCTTGATGAAGGAGGCGACTCTCTCCAGGATGCCCTGGGACACGGGAGTGGCAGTCCAGCGATCCCATCTCTGCCATGTGGAAGGAAGGAAACTCTTCCTTCAGCTTCTTCTGTAGGAGGATTCTGCCTTCAAGCAGGTGGGACTTCAACAAAGGATATAACTGATGCTTTTAGCCTCCAAACAGCACAGCACCCAGCAAGCAAAGCCTGGATTTTCAGCTTCAATGACTTCCATGGTACTGACCTAGAGAACTGGAAGGAAGTGACCTCCACCATTTATCCATAAGTTGATGTGCTATACCTGAAGGGTGTGGCATTAAAGTAAGTCTACAGAACATATAAAGTTAAACTTGCCCTATAGTTTGGAAAAACACCAACAAAACCTTCTTGAACTATCTTCATGTGGCATAGTTAATGGACGCTGTCTAAAAGCTACAACCAAATGGTTCTGCCACTGTGTGAAAGGCCACCCCAGATAAGATGCCAGCAGAGCATCTCACTCTCCAATGATAATAAATGCTAAGACTGGTTAAGCCCTTAGATAAAAAGGCCATGTCTGGTGGAAATACTAAAAGGTCTGCTACTGTGCCCATTAAGGCAAACCATGACTACTTAAAGGTGACAGGAAGGTTTCTGAAATTTCCCAATGTAAAGGACCCTGACAGAATGTACAAAAACAGCAAGACAGTTTATACACACAGAATCGTATCATTTCGTCACCATGCAACAGTGGCTCCCCGCATCAGGAAGATAAATAGAACATTTTTACACATCCTTCACACACGTTCTTCTCCCTCTGAGTACCCACATGCTTGTCGTTGCCTGGGTCCTCAAGGCCACATGTGTTTCCGGCTGTATTTTCTATATAAGAGTCCAGTTTGGATTTGGTTCTTGCTTAGGATATGTGCTAGGTCTTCTCTTAATTTTTCCGGATGTCTGCATACACCACAGACTCCGACTTGTTAATCTTGTCACTGTGATGTCCACCCGAGTGGTCTAACTGTGCATATATGACTGGGCCCTGTAGAAGACAAGGAGAATAAGAAGTCTGGACAAGCTAAAGTCTACGTACAGAAGTAGTCATTACAGTGATAACACCCCGGTTCCAAGCAAAGATCACCCTCTTTTGAATGTCTTTAAGACTTCTTAGGAATGATGCCCAGGATTGAGTAAAACAAGATTGGGCATGTGGTAAAAACTGTTAAAGCTGGCACAGGGGAATCCGTTACACTATTCTATTTTTGTATTTGTTTAGAAATTTCTATAACAATGTAATATTATTTCTTAGGAATAGTCCTTATTTTAGTATTTGCCACAGAACTCATCCACCTTTGCTACTGGAATTGGAGGTTTAAGGACTAGCATAGGCACTTCTACCAACCTGAGATCCACTGAAATCATAAGCTTCAGAATAATCCACATTAAAAAAACAATATATTGGCTGCCATCCAAAGATTCAATCAATTTGAACTGGTCGCTCTATACAAACACATGCTTAAAAAATTTGAAATATTCTTTAACACAACTTCTACAGCGCAATCTGTTTAGTATGATCCTATCGTGACTAACCAAAATATTGTATCTTTGATTTTTTCATTTTTTCTTTTTAGTACTAGAGATTGAATCCAGGGCCTTGTACTTGCATTGCATGCCCTCTACCACTGAATTACTCCTCTAGCCTGCTTTGATTTCTAATGTCAGACCAGTGCTCTTTACATTCTAAAATTTTTTAAAGTCACTGTCTATAAAAATATAAAGAAAAATCCTAGATGAACAAATGTAGAAATGGTCTGAGCCTCAGCAGTAAGGAAGAGGCTAACGTCCCCAGTTAGTCATCCAATCCAGGAGAGCCAGCGAAGGTTGGGCTACTGCTGCAGAGCAAATGTCTGACCCTCAGGGAAAGAGGTCTGGGCAGAGGCTGGGGGTTTGAACACCAGACAGGGGATTTCACTTCAGTACCTCTTCATTCCCTTCCAACCCAGAGATTCTAAAGTAATAAACAACATTAACAAGAGCCCTCGGTAAAAAGAAAGACGTGATGTAACCCAAGGTCAACTTTTCTCCCAGCCCAGGGGACTCCCCTTGAGCAGTCTAATGGTGCATTTCAGTTTTCCATGTCAGCACTGCCAGCTCAGCAGCCAGAAGCATGTGGTTTAAAATGAACACCTTCTCCCATCCCGGAGCCACCCACCTGCATCCTTTTTGCTTATGCTGAGATCCTGTGGAGCTCAGCACTCCAACTTCCACAAAAGGGACCTGACCAGTTACATTGAATGTGGAGAAATAACAATCAGTAGACCTATCTGGACTTGGAAGAGATGCAGCCTGCATTCATGAGACAAGCTTCATGGAGCCTGGTAGAGCTCACCACTGGCCATGTGGCCTCGAACAAATCTGAACGTCTAAGCATCAGTTTCTTCATCTCTAAAATGACACTAATAGTACTTATACCTTTTAACATTGTCACGAGACTTATAAATAACCTAGGCAGTGTCTGGTGGATGGTTAGCATTCAGTACTTGTTGCCATCACTATGAACATCTTGTCATATGCTACACTTTAAAAGATGCTGAGGTAACTGATTAACCCAGTGTGTACATGATACTCTCCAATGCCCACCCCGGGAAATACTGCAGATCACACTGTTAATACTGAACCGTTCGAGACCCTCTATATTCATCTCAGAAAGCTGCAAGGAGAACAAAAGGGAATGTTAATCCAAAAAGGAATAAAGAGAAGTTAATAGGACAGGCTTTCCAATATCAAAGTATGTAAGGTATTAGATAATAAAACCCTGCACCGTAATTCCTAAAGACTCCTTAGCAGTTTTAGGGCACATTTATGGGGGAAGGAGTTACAGTGTGTGATGGGTTTTGAAACTGGCTATAAACTCTTTGCCTTGCTGTACTGACACCCTTTGCAATATGATGCTGTATATCATTTCATCAAGAGAAGGGGTCTACTTCTCTACTCCTTGGGTCTGTGACATTTGATCAAAAGAATTGGACAGAAGTGATGTGCAGTCATCATACCTAGACCTACACAGGCCTGGCAGCTTCCACTCTGTTACTGGTCTTGGGACCTGCACAGCCACTGCCATCAAGTGAACAAGCCCAAGCTGGACTGCTGCTGATGAGACACGTGGCCCAGCTGTCCTTGCTGCCTGGCCAGTTGTTAGACTGAGTGAGACCACTGTAGGCTGTCCAGCCTTGAGTCAACCCTCTGGCCAACTGCAGGTACACAAGTGAGCCCAGGAATTGCAGCTGACCTGACCCAGTCCAGATGATGTGAGCAACTCATCTATAGAATCGGGAGCCAAATAAACAGTGCCTATTGCAAGCCACAACATTTGGGGGAGGTGTTATGCAGCAGTACATAACTGGCACACTGAGTGGAAAACAAAGAGAACAGAGAAAGCAAAGAAGAAAAATAACACAAAATTGTGTCTGCATCAGTCAGTAAATGTGAAAATACCAGTGAGTTGTTTCCTATGAGATAATACTGTCTTTCATGGCAAGAAAATACAACAATCTATTGAAAGTGACTAGGAAAACAAAGAAGGAATCTCTTCCTGTGGATGATTTGCTTTTCCTTCAGGTTGCTTACCAGTGTCTGTGTATTCCCAATCCTTTGCCACTTCAGAATGTAATCAGGTCTTAGGAAAGGAACGTTGTTAGCTAATTGCCTAGCCCTTGCAGACTGTAGTGGCCAGATGGAGGGATGGATAAAATATGGATCTGGAGGAATTGTGGGATTTGGGCTGAGATGAGGGGCCAGCTGGGGAATCTAGCTCAATCTTGACAGATCTCAGAAGTCTGCTTCTAGAGCTATTTAGGTGAAGGGCCCTGGGGTCTCTGAAATACTCCACAGGACCTTGCTTTTGAGGGCCAGTGAGACTGCTCAGTACTTCAGGAGGGTCTAGTGAAACAAGATCTACTTGGAAATCAGCCTGCCACTGCCAACAAATTCACATATAGGCATGTAAGAAGAGACAAAGAAAAGAATAATGAAACCTACATTAACCTGGGTATTTTCCCTGTACATCTGGGTATGCATCCTCCTCATCCTCTTCTTTTTTTCCTTTCTTTTCAACAAAGAATTACAACCAATGAAATTTTTGTTTGGATATTTATTTTTCCCCAAAATATTTATTACACAAATAGGTATTAACTACCGAACTTGTTTCAAGAAACAAATTTGTCTAACATGGGTCTATTCTTTTAGTTATAACTAGAAATAAAAATTACCTCTGAATTCGATTTGTGTCAAATTTATTCTCATAAGAAAACATACTGGTGAAGGTGGGAGAAGATCCAGGGAGAGAAAGTTCTAGAAGGCCAAACAGATCTGTATCTAAATACATATTAACTGCTCAGAAGTCCTTATAGTATATCCTGTAGTACAATTTCCCTAGTCTCTGAAGACTCTGGTAATTTGATTCTGGTCTTTCAGGCCTTAGTGAAATCACTTCCAACACTCTAGCGCTCTCACTGAGAAAACATCTGCTTTTAGTATATGCTTACTGTTGGTTGACAAAACACCTTTATTCACTATTTATTTCACTATTATTTAAAGCCAAATATAAGGCCAGGTGCTGTGGCACACACCTGTAATCCCAGCACCTTGGGAGGCTGAGGCAGGAGGATGGCAAGTTTGAGGCCAGAGGCAGCCTGTGTAACTTAGTGAGCCCCTGTCTCACTGGGAGGTAAGGGTGCAGTTTAGTGGTAGAGTGCTAGCAAAGCATGCATGGATTCAAGCCCCTAATACTGAGAGAAAAAAAAAAGAAAAGACAAATATAAATGTGAAGCACACCTATGTATTATGACTCTTGGAGCTAAATGAGACTAATGCTGACGATCAAAACAGAGTTGAAGCCGGGCATGGTGGCACACACCTGTAATCCCAGCACTCAGAAGGCTGAGGCAGGAGCATCACAAGTCCAAGGCCAGCCAGGGCTACAAAATGAGTTCCACACCAGGCTGGGCTACACAGCAAGACCCTGTCTCAAAAAAAAAAAACCCAAATCTAAAACAAAAACAAAAAAGTAAATAAATAAAAAATAAACAGACAAAAACCTCCAAAACAAGCCCCCCAAAAAACAAAGAAACAAAATACAGAGTTGAAAAGAATTGGACAAGCGAGATAGAGTAAGCACATGTCTCAGAACCTGACAGATGTGGGCCTGCTACCAACTCTGCCACTAACTACTGACCTTGAGAAGTGATTCAGTATAGTTAAGCCTTGGTTTCTTCATGTGGAAAATGGGAACAATAAAAGAATGCATCTTGTAAGATTATGGTGAGGACTGAATAAGAACTTCATGTACTTCTTGAAACATTACTATGTTTACACACTATAGTTGACAAATACATAAACACTATATTCAGTCACTGTTCTCCCAAAATACCTGTTTTTTGGATCCAAAGCACTAGCCATTTCTGGAAAAGGATCTAGAAAGTCAATCATTCAGCAAGTATTTACACAAAAAATTATTTTAAACCAATTTTATTCACAACTAGGCTTTATACATAAAGATTTCTTGCATATTTTCCCCCAGTACTATAAGAAACTCTAGGCAGACCTACCAAACACCCTTCACAGCCCAAATTCCCCATCCATGGCGCTGGGCATACCCTCATCTGGTTCTGGTGTTCACTCTCCCTTTGCAGAAGCAAATGACCCCATCTTCTCCTGCCCCCAGGGTGAATCAGGATGCCATCTCAGTGAATCATAACTCCTGTCCCCTTGTAGCTGACTGAAAGAGATATCAACATGTGACCCATTCTGGGCCAAAGGACACAAGGAGAAGTCAAGTCTGCGGGAGCTGCTGGTAAAGAATTCTTCCACAGCAGAAACCACATAGGAGGAGACTCAGCTCTTCTTCCCGTCGCCTGTTTTCACATGATGTCTAAAGCAAGGCAGCCACTTGAAGTAGAGGGAAGGAGCTTGCCAAAAAAAGACACTATGCAGATGCGAGTGCAGTGGCACAAGCCTACAATCACAGGAACTGGGGAGGTAGAGGCTAGAGGATGGCAAGCGTAAGGCCAGAGGCAGCCTGAGTAACTTAGCAGCTCACAAAAGAAAGACAGAAATCAACTCCAATACAGAGGATGAACCAACAATAAAATGTAAAGAACCTATGTCTTTAATGATATTGCCAAACCCCTGAACTAACGGAGAAGCACTGTGCGTCAGGACCTCTCGTGACTTAATAAGCTTCTTATTGTTGAACAGTAAGTCTTTTCCAATCATTACAAAAACAGTGACCAAAGACAGATTCCTTGTATTAAGTTGCTTCTTTTCTAAATTTCCTTCTTGAGGTACTAGTACTTTTCTTCTTATGGTAAAATAATACAGAGTAATTTACTCATCCAGATAATAATTATGGTACTGATGCTATCAGATTCTCAGCTGATGCCTGCAGACAGAAAAATAGAAAGTTCTGCTGATCAGGGAGGATGTCATATAGAACCCCAGGAAGGAAGCATCCAAAGGAGAGACTGCAAAAAGTCCTTCCATGCCCCCAATTCCCAGATCTATGTGGGCAGCAACTGCCTAACCCCATCCTTTTGAAGCATACCATACCATAAACTCTTACATTTAGACATGTGGGAAAGAGTAGGGGTTTAGAGATCAACCTGCCCCAGCCCATCATTTCATAGACACGAGAACAAATGTTCAAGTTAAAAATCCTCCTCAAGCCGGGCCCCATGTACATGCCTATAATCCCAGGAACCTGGGAGGCAGAGGCAGGAGGCAGGAGGATCAGGAGGTCAAGGCCAGAGGCAGCTTGTGCAAGTTAGCGAGACTATCTCAAAATAAAAAAAAATAATAAAAGGGACAGGTGCTGGAGGTGCAGCTCGGGTAGAGAAATTGTCTAGCATGCATGAAGCCCTGGCTTCCACTCCCAATAAAGAAAGAAAAAAGAAATTCTCTGTAAGTTAACATTATTAGCTGGTCCCCAGAGTTTAGCTAACTATGAAAGTTTCCACAAGTTTATCAGAATATTAATTTTTTTTTCTCCATATCACAGAAACAGCTAAAAATGACCTGAACATCTTAGGAGACTCAGAGGTTCTTTTTTTTTTTTTTTTTTTTTTTTTTTTTTTTTTTTTTGGTACTGGGGGTTGAACCCAGGGCCTTGTACTTGCATGCTTTGCAAGTGCTGTACCACTGAGCTGCACCCCCAGCCCATTTTTTTACTTTTTGAGACAGGGTCTCGCTAAATTACGCAGACTGCCTTTGGTCTCAAACTTGCAATCTGGGACTCGGAGGTTCTTGAGGGCAAGGATTGAGTGTTAATCATCCTTGCATTTTCCATGTTTAGCCCATAGTGCACGCCTTTATTATTGTTGTTAGGTGCCGTCGAGTTGGTATCCGACTCATAGCGACCCTCATAGGGTTTTCAATGGCTGAGTGCTTCGGGATTGCCTTGGGAGTGGATTGCCAGGTCCTTCTCCCATTTATGGGGTGCTGGGAATTGAACTGGTGGCCTCAGAGACTGCAGCGCAGTGCTCTACCCGCTGAGCTAAATCCCAGCCCCATAGTGCATGCCTGGAAGCACTGAAATATCTGTGGAAGTGATGAAAAGAGCATTTGATGGATACAATAAGATGAACATAACAGGTCAAGCAAGTTTTTCCTAAACTGAAATTCTTTTCCTTCTCTCAACAAACTGAAGATCGTGTGTCTCATAAAGATTCTGGTAAGAACAATGCCTGTAAGATACTTGGGCTTTCTGAAAGGGAGTTAGCTCTGATACAGCAACTGAAGGGGTCACTGTGATGAGTCAAAACATCAACTAGGATTACTTGCTGATGCTCTAAAGAGCTTAGAACTTTGTTGAGTACCTAAAGCAAATAATTTTCTCTTTCTCTCTCTCTCTCTCCTCCTTCCCACCTTTTTTGTGGTACTGAAGGCTGAACCAAGGGCCTCACACATACTTTGCAAGTACTCTGCCACTGAGCTGCACCCCCAGCCCAATTTTTATTTTTATTTTGAGTCAGTGTCTTACTTAATTGCAGAGGCTGCCTCTGGCCTCGAACCTGCAATTCTCCTGCCTCCATCTCCTGAGTTGCTGAGATTATAGGCATGAGCAACGACGCTCAGCTCTAAGGCATATTTTCTAACTCTAGGAGAGCATGCTCTGATGGAAGTTAGCAAATGTAAATGAAACAAAAAGTACACAGTAAACCTGCTGCTAATCACACGGTCCACTTCAAAGTCTTGTGCCAACTGGCAAAAGATTTACAAATTCCAGAAACAGGTAATGCAGAAAATTGTTTTAATAACAACTGTAACTCTAAAGGAAAGCACATAAATATAACTTGAAAAATACCTTAGTAAAGAAAGGGTCCTTTTATCCT